>APFE030760322.1:94742-107620 GCA_000404065.3 Pinus taeda | reverse complement strand
AAATTTTATCAAATACCTTTAAAAGAAAGATTATGGATTTTGAGCACAACACAAGTAAACCAAAAATGTTAGCATGAAGTAAGTATTATTCATAATTGATTTAATGTTTTATTTGAGCAAAGACCAAGTTTTTTTAATTTGTTATATAAGCATAAATGTTTGTGCTATACTCTAGTGAAGGCATTGGTAGATCATCTACAAAATGGAGTGAAGGTGGGTGAGGGCTCCATCTTCAATCCAGATCTTGGACATAAGCTACATGGAATGATAATGAAAGAAGGATGAACAATGGTTAGATATTGGACATAAGCTACAGGGAATGATAATAAAGGAAGGATGAACAATGGTTAAATTGAGAAGGGTTAAAACATGATGCTCCTCTACCACATCTAACAGGGATTGAGCATACACTCAAAGTTTTAATGGACATTATGACATTTGGCTAGAATTAGATTTGGAACCTTATTATGGAGATCATCCCATAAATATTTCTCAAGAAAAAGATAGATTAAAATGAGACTATATTGACCTCCTACTTAATGAAAAGTTACTAGGATAGGAAAGGTTGAATCTACATAGACTAAAACAAATTATGATAAACCATGAGTGAATGTAGGCTATATTAGAGTTTTGATAATTGATGTCACTCAACCATATGTAATTATAGTAGATATCAATGTAGGGGACTCACATCTTTGGAAGATTGTCGATTCAAGGCACAACATAGGTAAATAAAATAATGTGATTATATGTTAATTGATATTGATAATATGTTAAATGATTTTTTTGAGAAAACATTAATTTCTTTAATTTCGTGTAAAGGTGTCATTGTTTTTTTCCATATTTTTTATTGGAGGCAAGGTTTATCTTCTACAAGATGGAGTGAAGATGGGTGAAGGTTCCATATCCAATATAGACAAGGACAAGGTGTATGGAAGGATTGTAAAGCATTAATGCATATTGATTAGAATTGAAAAGATGTTAAAACATGATGATCTACTATCCCAACCAACGAGATTTGAGCATACACTAAAGGACGCAATGAAATTTTATGCAACTAACTGGGTTTGGAACCTTATTGTGAATGTTTCCTTATAAATATTTCTCAGGAAAATAATATATCCACATGTACAACGGTTGATCTTGCTCATGATCCATGAGAAAAATCACACACATTGCTAAAAGAATGATAGTGTTCACGATGATGGCAAGGCATGAGGGATTCACCTTGCTAAGCAATATCTTACCACGTTCATTCATAAAGATGATTTTAAAATAGTGAAAAATAGAGTTCATCTATTTGGGGAGGGTTATGGGCATTGTAAAATTAAGGAATATATAACATTTTTTTCTTCTTCTTATTTACACCAATTAAAAAGATGTACTGAGAAAGAGGTTCAACAAAAGAATTTTGAAAGATATGTAACAATATATATTGAAATTAGAAACATTCTCTAATATCCCATGTATATGCTCTGGGAAATTCACTAGATAAAAACTCCTAAATGATAACATAATAAGACAAAAACTTTAATATTTATATAGAAGAGATACATAAAAAAATTAATAAAAATAAAATAAAATATATAATCATAAAATAATAATATAAAATGTTATTAATAAAAAATCCCTAAAACCATTAGAATAAATATTTTTACAATAAAAATGATTCAGAGTAATATCATACATATATTTGCACTATAGTAAAATGTTGATTTATCCATTTTAAATAGTTACACACTTGCCACGTTTCCTCTATTTTGAACAATCTTAGGTAAGGATTCCTTTAATCTTTTGAATAATATAATCTTTCCTATTGAATTAATGGAGAAAAAAAAGAATTAAAGGTGAATTGATATACACTGACCAAACTATAATATCTCATGGAAAAGATTGCCCAAATTCTTTGGTCAATATGATCAGTCTAACATTTTCCCTCCTCTTATCATGAAGACTTTATATTGTTGGCCGACAGAGAGCATGGGAGCATAAAAATAGCGGTGAATTTGATATGCAATAGCCAAATTATAGCCTATTAACTAATCAATATAGTCATTGGTTTTCAATATTCCCAAATAAATTATAATTTTCTTTTATATTATCATTCGTGACACATAGCACGGGAAAATAGATTTAAAGGTGAATTGATATGCACTTACCAGTTACAATAAAATTATTGAAAAATTCCCTCATTTCTCAAAGTTAAATAGTTAATATAACCATTTATTTTATATTTTTCAGTTTTTCCATACCGTCATGATTTATGCATGGCTTTGTTTTATTTGAAAACAACAGTCAAAGATGGTTCAATATCATATTTAACGATCGGAATAATATAATTTAGTTGTCAAATTAATAGTGAATAGAGTTATTTTTGTTTATTATATATTAATGTTTAGTAATGCAAGTTATTGTTATTCAAGGAAAATCACATCATTGGAATGATTATCTCATGGTTTTAGGGAATAGGTTTTCACTCTTCCCCTGGTCTTGGACAGTTAATTTGTTTCCTTATGTCTAGCAAAGACTAGCCAAGCAGAAGCAATTTTAAAATATACTCTAGGCCATTATCTCTATATTTACGAACTCATCAATTTTTCATTCCAATTTATTTTTAACTGTTTCCCTCTCTCTGACTTTCGTCACGTCAGTCTTGTGTTTTCTAACAATTCTAGCTTTTGGAATTTTTTACCCAAATCTTACTAAAAACTAGAAAATATTTGATATTTTTCATTAAAATATGTGTTGAGAATTTGCTGCAATTTCATATTTAAGTTATGGCACATGCATAATTAAGTTGATAGGTGTGGTTTATTTGGGAATAAGATTTTCAAAATTTCCATTATTTAATTAAAAAAATATTGATAATTTAGATTTAACCATTGAAAAAATGAATTCAAGAATTTCCAAATTGTTTTTAGTTTTTAATGCTCACTCTTTACAAATTCTCAACCTTACAAATAACACATAATTATTTTGTATTACCAAATTTTGATAAAAATAACAAAACACAAATGGGTTTTACTTGTAAATTAAGACTCCTTTTAACTTATCTTAATTTATGGATAGGGAATGATTGGTTAAAATACTTGTACATGTGAATTAAGATTCCTCTCACCTTACTACTTCATTTTAGGGATAGGGAATGGTTGGTTCGCCATTGTGCGTTATATCTTAAGTGTCATGCTTGGAGGTAAGTGTCATTTTGTTGTCACTTTAATAAATACATGTCAGTTTTGGGTACTAAGTATCTCTTTGCTATTTGGTTGATCGTTTATGAGTTTGTGATCATGTTTAAGTCTTTTTATATGCCTTCACTCTCACCTTCTTGTCTCATTGGTCCCACACTTAGCCATTTTCAGTGTTTTCATTGTCCTCTCAACTTGCTCAATCAAAGACTAACCTTTCTGCCTCCAGCAATTACGCATTACGTAGTCCTAAGCCACAATGTTGAAGCCTCTGCCAGCTCGAACTCCATGCTATGTACTTCTAAAGGAAAACATCCCTCAATTGTGTACTACGTAATCTTAGTGCTCAGTGACTTGGTTCTGCTAGTTGCACTTGCCTAATGCGCAGTCTTCATCAACCCTGCATTTCCTTGCACATTACGCAATCATAATGGGTAGTGGAGCCTCTTTTGGACCCTTGCAGGCTCGACTGCGCAGTCCCTTGAGCCTCTCCACATCCACTACGCATTGTGCAATCTGAGTTCCCAGTCATACTTCTCTGCCTCTTGAACTTTCCCACTGCATAGTCCCTAACTTACCTCTCCCTTAGCTATTGTGCACTACGAGGTCACAATGCTTAGTTCCTCACTCTCGACATTCTAATCCTACGCACTAGGTTCAATACAACCTCTCTTCTCAACCCCTGTGCAATGTCCTATCACTGTCATCATGTTGCATGAAAAACAAGGTAGGCTAGGTGATTTCAGGACTAATGTTGTCTTGTCATGAGTGAACTTTATTTGCAGGGGTTATTATCTGAACATGGCATGATGATGCTCAAGGATGACATTGAGGAGATGCTACAAAGACAATTATGGAAATGAAGTACAAAGAGACTATCAAACATAGAGATAAAGGAACATTGAACAACAACAAATGGATGGAGATCAAGATGACATGGAAGACTCCACACTATAATCAACCCTTTGGAGGTACTAAAGATAAAATACATGCAGATCTATCATAAAAATGTGAAGACAACAATAAAGAGAGAAGCTTGGAATTTGATACACTACAATGAAGTCATATATCACTAATGCCAAGTCATGGCTTCTCAAAGTGTCATGACTAAGGTCACATGTTTTCAATGTATTTTCGCACAATTTTTGGAATGTAATTTTGTATTTTCAACAAAATGAGAAAATGTAAAATGTGTGGAATCCCAAGGGTCCCACATGGAATGTGAAAAGTCACTACAAATATTTAAGGTTGTGTAGAATCTCAAAGGTCACATAGGAATTCAAAAAGTCACTTAGGAGCTCAAGGGTCATGAGGGAAGGTCAAGAGTCACAAGGTTGGTGGAGAGTCATCCCATTTTTTATAAAGACACCCTCATAGCTTAAGAAAAGGACTTTTCACCATGGCTTCTCAAGCTAGGCATAAGAGAGAAGATTAGTCTTTTGAGGATCAAGTGGTGGCTTGTTCCACTATTGGAGCTAGTGTTGTATCATTGTAATGGTGTATCATGGGACTTTCACTCAATGATTTTAATTTATTTGAGCCTGCACAATTTCATGCATATGTCATGGATGATGTAAGACTATTCTTTCATTTTTGCAGTGTATGCTTATTCTTATACATACTAATGCAAACAAACTATTCTATTGGCTTTAGAATGAACATTTGAATTGTGCGCCTTTTATGTTCATGATCATTGTTTCTTTGTGAACTATTTTGCAAGATAATTAACGATTATTTTAGAAATATGCATGTGTCTTTATTAGGATAGTATTGTTACTTTCCTCTAGGACTCACTTTTTCATCCCTTTCACGAAAGAAACTTTATACACTTTGCAATTGAATACTTCACAAGGCTAACTTACTTGTTCATCTCAAAAGTATATGTATTCTCTCTTGTGTTGTTTATTATAGCCAAGGAAAATCATTAAGAATATGGTAGTCAGGCCTATTTCTTGAATGGGGCTCCTACTCCAAATGATGTGAGCTCTAATCAACACTTGATATCAGGGAGACCCCCTGTATGTTGGTGGCTTATGTAGAACCCTAAGGAGATACACAAATTCCAACAACCCTAACCCTAAGGTAAAAAACACAATAAAATATGAGAGGGAAGGGAAATATTTTAAAATAAAAATATCTCCCACCTACTTTATCTCCATTACAAATTCGTGTTCATTTCATTTACATCTCATTTTTTTTATAGGTGGATTAAATATCATTTAAATTTAATCTTTTAATGGTCACATTTAGATCGCAACAACAAGAAACATGTAGTCTCTCTATATACAATGGAAAATAAATATCGTGGTTCTTATAATCCATGGAATAAGGTGGTTTGGATTGATCAACCCCCATGAGAGGTTGGATTTTCCATCGAAGTATAAAATTTTATTTATTGGCAAAATAAAAGTGCAATCAAGTTGTTGATGCGCATAGTAAGAAGAAGCATGTAAAGCTTCATGCTCATTACATAAGATGGTTCAAGAGAAGGGTATCACTCTTATATATGGTAGAATATATGATCAAATTGTTGATATACTTATGATGGTGTTTTTTTGAAGTACAATTCATTCAACAATATGATATGTTAGGGCTTTAGTAAGCTATAATTATGCAGGGGTGTCATGTTGGCATAATTTCACCTCTTCAATGTCTAGAAAATTGGGTTGATAGGGAGGGGGTGTTGTAAGCTAAAGTTATTTTGGTTCATCATGCCTCAAGAGATTTTGGAGACAATAAATCAAAGGATCAATTAACAAAATATAATCGGTTGAGTGGTCGACCAACAAATTAGTCAACTAAGTGGTCAACAAGTTGGTTGAGTGATTGGCTAGCAGATAATTAATGGAGTGTTTGAATAATGGAGTGGTTGAATGAGTGATCAAAGGAGTTGACTGGATAGTTAGCTTCACTTGAGAAATTGATTAGTTGATGAGAATTTGGATGAACAAGAATAATTGACAAGTTGAAAAAACAATGTAGATTTCACAAAAATGATTGAAATTGCCAATGCTCATTTGTGGAATGAAACTTCCATAATTCAAGGAAGTTGGATATTTGGAAACTATAAATAAAGGACCCTATGGGTTGAATAACATAATGAAAAAAAAAATAACAATGATTGATATGTAAAACATGCATTGTGTTGTTGCTTAAGTGTTATAATGGTGCCCTTAGATACCACCAATCATCTTGAAGCATAATTACTCTTCTATTTATTTCTTAATATTCTATTTTCCTATTATCTATTCTCGGTTTCCCTCAATCCCCAACAATTATTGTGGTCCATTGAAATACTCCAACTAGCACATTATCCTTTACTAATGTGATGGGTTAGAAGGGGTTGTTTCCATCTCTAATAGTTTATCTTAGCTCAGCTGTTCCTTGTGGATTGATCTAGATCAATAGATGAGATCAATTTCTAAGGTTGAATCTATTAATCATTAACATGGCCCCTTGCCTCCACAAAACACTTATCATGTAGGCGACACATGTCACCTTGACAACAATTTCATAGACCAAACTTGGGTTTCCAAAACCACCTCATATATCTCCATGTACTACTTACCTCCTAGGAAACATGTGTCATTTTAAGAACAATTATAGATGGATTTCAGTCATTCCTAATAGTGCTTCATTACAAAAATTAGACCCTACATTCTGGTGGTCACTTGTGCCAATGGACTCCACCTAGTAACACTTGGATGCCTCCATATCACCATCCAATACATGTCATACACACAATACACATTTCATGTATAGGTCCACATTAATTTATGGGTTTTTTCTTTCTTAAGTCATTCACACACACATATATAAAGAAACTTATCTTTGTTATGAATTTCACAATTTACTCCTCTAGTTTAAATGACGTAGGGGCACCCGTAAAATTTAATTGGATGAGAGGTCAAACCTATTTACTAAAGGAGTTGGTTCCTCAATAAGTGCATTGTTATGATAGAGTTTGGTTGGATTTCTACGTAATTCATTTAAATTAGATAATTTTTGGGATTTGATTCATTTTCCATAAATTGGTCCATTCGATCATATTTCCATGGATCTAAAGTGACTTGTATTGATGTATTTATTTATTGATTGATTTAATAATAATCAAGGTTGGGTGGTGGGGGGGGGGGGTGTATGTGAGAGTGATTTTTCTAGACAAAATTTATAAACCAGTCCTTCTACAATTTTTATTTTAATTCTTTATTTGTATACATATGTTTTATAACATTGCAGGGGTATGTGTTATACCCCAGGATTTGTTTAAATTCTCACAATAGGAGGTAGAGGCAGGTTGTTCATCACTTGACACCTGTGTGCATTGAATAATGGCGGAGGATGTAGAAATTTGATAGAATTGCAACTTCTCAAGAAATTTAATCTAAAATCATTGGACATAATTCTACTCTACATTCTACAAAATGAAATTCACAATTTAGAACAACATGCATAGACATGCAATAATCAAAACCGCAAATATACAATGATTTCTAGGGGAACCCAACTGGTAAAAACCCTTCAAGCCGCTTTGCATTAATGAGTTGAATAGAGAAACAATTACACTTGCGTGCTCCAACTCCAAGCACCACCTACAAAGGTAAAACTATTCTCCCTGTTGAATAAGAGCCTCTAGCCAACACTTAGCCAATTTATTCCTCCTCCAACCTCCTCTTTCCTTGTGCAAATCTGAACTAACTTGAGCTCCTAAACAATAGGGAAGTCTCTATTTCCTTGCACAATTCCCAAGGATTGATCAATTGCCTTCCTGCAAAAGTTTTTACACTCCACTAGTATACAAATAATTTTACATTAGCCTTAATTCCTCCACTCTAGCTAAGGAATTTGAATTCCATACATTCATGAGCTATTTTGGGTTGATTGATCAGTTAACTGATGGATCTCTGAGTTAGACTATTGTCTCGCTACACATCTCACCTTCAACTAACTCTATCAGTTGTTGGAGGCCAGTTAACTGAGTACAATTGAAAATAACTAAACTAGATTGCTAAAATTTAGCAACCAACACATGCACGACTAAAATCCAAGTCTATAACTTGAATTTACTGAGTTAACTAAGTGACAAGAGCCATGTCACACTAGTTAACTACCTCCAAGTTATCCTGTTGATGTGGAAATTTAATTTACTCAATTTGATTAAGGCTAAAGTCAAATTGAGCCTTTCTTGCTACACTTTCTAACATAAGAGAGGAAACTTCAGTGACCAGAGCGAGTTATAATACAAAGTCGGAGTACTAAACACTTAATTTTTTCTTAAAGTCTTGACAAAAGTTTGTCATTTGACAGAAATAGGGAGACAAAACTAAGATTCTTCTAGGATAGCCATTAATTAACAACGCCAAGATGACGTGACTGGATAGTTAGGCTGACTCGAGATGTTGATTACTTGATGAGAAATTGAGTTAGCTATACTAATCAACAAGTTGAAAAAACAACGTGAATTTCACAAAAAATATTGAAAATGTAAATGCTCATTTGTGGAATGAATCTTCCACAATTCAAGGAATTTGGTTAGATTTCTAAACTACAAATAAATGGTCCAATGGGTTGAATAATAAAAGGAAAATAAAGAATAATGATTGACATGAAAATCATGCATTGTGATGTTGCTTAGGTGTTATAACAGTGCCCTTAGATACCACCAATCATCTTGGAGCATAACTACTCTTCTATTTATTTCTTTACATTCTAATTTTTTGTTATCTATTCTCGGTTTCCTTTAATCACCAATAACTAATGTGGTCCTTTGAAATGCTCCAACTAGCACATTATCCTTGACTATTGTGATGGGTTGCAAGTCAGGGGGTCCATCTCTAACCATTTATCTTAGCTCACATATTCCTTGTGGATTAATCTAGATCAATATATGAAATCAGTTGCAAAGTTTCAGTCTATAAATCATTAACATGACCCCTTGCCTCCACAAACCACTTACCATCTAGGAAACAAATGTCACCTTGAAAACAATTGCATAGACCAAATTTTGCTTTCCAAAATCACCTCATATGTCTCCATGTACTACTTACCTCCTATAAATAAATAAATAAATAATAATATAAAATACTATTTAAAAAACTCTAAAACTAATAAAATAAATATTTTTACAATAAAAATGATTCACAGTGATATCATACATCTATTGGCACTAGAGTAAAATGTTGAGTTATCATTATAAAAATGAAAATGGTCAAATAGATATGCATAAGGAGAAAGAAATCAAAAGTTAAATGAAATATCACTAGCTAAAATATTACAAAATGTTCAACAAAGGTGGATAAAGAGTAGAAATTTGATTTTTGATAGCTGAAAAATGTTTTAAACAACTATGTCGTTAGCCCACTTTGTTATTGTCCTTTCACTTTATGTTGGTGTTAGTTTCCATCTCTATTTTATTGAGAAACGTAAAATGATCTACGCGCTGTGAATATAAAAATATAAGGGATTGGAGCATTATAATATAATCTTTCCTATTGAATGATATAATCCCACAACGACATAGAGAACGGAGAAAAAAAAAAATTTAAAGGTAATTGATACATTGACCAAATTCTGTGGTGAATATGATCGTTTCTTGTCATTGTTTTTCAATTTTCTTAGATCACTCCAGATTTTCCCTCCTCTTATCATGAAGTCTTTATATTGTTGGCCGACAGAGAGCATGAGAGCATAAAATTAGCGGTGAATTGATATAGATAAATTATCATTTCTCCTATTAAGTGATCAATATAGTCCTTGGTTTTCAATATTCCCAAATAAATTATGATTTTCCTTTATATTATCATTGGTGACACAGAGCAGCACTCGAAAAAATAGATTTAAAGGTGAATTGATATGCACTTACCAGTTACAATAAAATTATTGAAAAATTGCCTCATTTAGTTAAATAGTTAATATGACCATTTATTTTATTACTTCCCCTTTTTCCATACCGTCATGATTTCTGCATGGCTTTGTTTTATTTGAAAACAATAGCGGAAGATGAAAGGGAGTTGAATGTTATATTTAATAATAGGAATGTTATAATTTAGCTGTGATTTGTAACATGGTCTGTCCGTCATGGTTTATTTCATCTAAATAAAAAATTAAATAATTATACAAAACATAAGTTTAAATCTCAATCAATTTAAAATTAAAAATTCTAAAAATTAAGAAATTAAAAAATTATACAAAATATTTAAATAATATAGACTCAAATTAGATCTAGATCTATATTTAAAATAAATCTTTACTAATTTCTATAATATCTATTATAATTAAATTAAATTTTTTTTCCAAAATTTTTATTTTTAAATAAATCTATAAACATCTATCATGATTAAATTAATCTTTCCTTTCTTTCACCCAAGAGTTTCCTTTCTTTGACCAAAGAGTTTATACCAATTACGATAAAGACAACTTCGTTTTAACTCAAAGTTTTCCGTTGTTCTTCTCAACCTGCAGACACAAGGTTCATAATGTAACTTTTTTTTACTTAAAATTTTGTATTTTTGGATTGGTATAGATCGATGTATTAGGTTTTTGAATTTTCATTAATGAATTTTATCTATTGTAAATTAATAATTTATAATAAATATAATTATATTAAAGGAAATAATTAATAATTAAATATAATTATGTTAATGTATGTTTATTTTAACCGGATTTTTATTTTTAAATTTAATTATCAATATTATAAGTAGAAAATTCTAGATTTATTTCATATTATTTTTAAATATTTTATTAGTATACACAATTTAAAGACTGATTTTATGTCCAAGGTGTTATGCATTTTTTCCTTTTAATTAAATTTTTAATTAAAAACATGAAATTAATTATATTTTTTGGGTATGTGATATTGATAAAGTCATGGTATTGAAACACAACCTATTTACAAATTAAAATTCTCCATGATAAAGTGAGGCAAATTTCCATAATTAAAATCTTGTTACATGCTTTTTTTATATGTGTATATATCTTTAACTTATGGTTAATTCTTTATCATTAATTAATAAAAATTATTATTATTAATTATTATTATTTGAATTAAAATTATAATTTAATTGCTAATGGTAAGAGCATGTGTTTCTCCTAAGGTTCTTAGGTTCAAACAGGGGGGGAGTATGGTATGCTTGGTGCCTTGTCCCACAACAGGGGGTTCATACACCAATGGTGTATGGCTTAGCCGTTACCTTAAATTGGTTAATAATATAAAATAATTATTATTATTTTAAATAAAGTTATAATTTAATTAATTCATATGTTGTTTTAAATTTTAGCAACTTGAGATGTATGATGAAGTAAATATTTTGATGCTTACTATGAATTAATGTGTTTTCCTATGTGGCTCACTAACCCAAGATATCAGTGAGGCTACTTCAACTAACCAAAAAGCTTGACTTCGAGAGTGTCGAGAAAATTGAACTTGTGACCTTTCAATAACAATTGTACTTTAAAGACGTGGACTTGACCAATTGAGCTAACCCTCGAAGCTACTATGAATTAATGCTTATTGGCATCGCCCAACCCTTTAATTTGTATGGCTATGCTAAGATAAAGACTAATGATTTTTTTTTTTTCAATTTAATGGTATCATGTGCCTTGACAAGGAAGGGGATAAGATATTTTCTATTTTGATTATTTAAAAAGTAATTTTGCAATATTATGAAATTTAAAAAATAAATAAAAGTAATTTTAGATAGTTGGACAAAAATTTAAAGATGTTTGATTTGTAGCTTTAAAATATCTTTTGAAGATATTTATTGATAAAAGATGATGTGCTGACTAAAAAGTAATCTTAATAGGTTTTCCTACTTAAATTTTAAAATATCTATATTTATGTTTGAGCTACATTATTATCGACTTAACTTTGTATAGGTTATATTTTTAATTTTGTGTTCATCATAGCAAGAAATTGTTGGCGAGTGGGGTTATTTAACATATTCATAAGTGATTGGTGACATTAGTAATTGGGTGCCTAATATAGCTCATATCAGGGACATATTTAGGCAATATATGCATATTGTTAATATATATTGGCATGTGAAAATTCTCTTGGGATGAATTCTCTTAGACATGAACAAAGCTGAGGAGGAAATTCTCCTTATGTTAAATGAGCTACAACAATTTCTAAAGACGCTAAACAAACATCTAATGAAAATCAAGGACCATATCATCTTTCATACAACTTCAAGATATTCTTTAGCCAATAGCAAAGAGCCTATAACAACAGATCTTTTATACACTTCTAAATCTAGCCATAGACATTGCAATTATAGCTCTCTCAACAATTAGTCATCCTAGAATTTGACATCACTTAAAATCAAGTTGCTTTACAAATTTTTTAAAATTATCAATGCCAGTGATTCTCTCCATTCTCATATTACTTTTGAAGAAAAAAAAGTTGTTATATAGATTGAGAATACAAATTGAGAATTTAAACATGCTTCTCTTACCAATATAGATATGTTCACTCCACTCTTCACTCTCAAAATGTATTTGGTTGAAAAATTAATAAAATTTAACTTTTAACCAAAAAAAAAAATTAAAGCTTTAATCATATTCAATGCTATACATAATAATTTAGACATAAAAAATCAAATGCAACCTATTCATTAATCTAATAATAATAATTAACACAAGTAATTACATATAATAAACAACACATAAAACACATTATAAACCATACTTTTG
>APFE030760322.1:22444-80018 GCA_000404065.3 Pinus taeda | reverse complement strand
GCACACTCAGATGAGAACACCAAGCTTGTCAATTGAGTATGTAGGAAAGACCTATTTCTTCTTTCAAGGAATGGTTGTGTTTCTAGGAATAAAAAAATTCATAACACTTCTGGCTTTATTGCGATCAAGTCACGAAGTAACAAGTCTTGTACATCCATTGCCTCCTCCACTTAGAATGGCAGCTTGCAATGCAAAAGCAACAACCACATCATTGGTAATGCTTTTGCAAAGCTCATTCCAATTAAATAATTCCTGCAACAACTGTTGTGCTTTGAGAATTTCCACTAACCAAAACAATATCATGGATGAATCTCTTACCATCTTAACATCATAATAAAGAAAACCAAAACACTCTCTCTTCATACACTCAGATGAGAACACCAAGCTTGTCTATGTAGGAAAGACCTATTTCTTCTTTCTAGGAATGGTTGTGTTTCTGGGAATAAAAACATTCATAACACTTCCTTTTGTATTGTGACCAGGTCCTCGAGAAAGGAGGGAAGATGCTATTCATCGAACCCACTGGCGGCGAGGATGTGGAAAGGAATTCTACAGAGTCTGTCAAGTCACCCGAAACAGTTCTTGAAAAAAATGAGACTGCTTCCTCAAATATTGAAGGAGAAAATGTTAAGGAAACATTTTCAGGTACAATGAAGATTGAGGAAGTTGTTCCAAAACAGAATGAGATTAGCAGTCTAGATAGCAGTAAGGATGGTGCTATGGTTGATCCAAATACAGCGCAAGAAGGCAAGTAACTGGAAGAAAAGAATCAGGAAACCAATGCCACTCATAGCGATTCTAGTCAGGATACGAAAGCAGAAGCAGATGGCAAGAAACAAGAAGAAAATAACAAAGAAGTTATTATAGCTGAAGAACATGAAATTGGTAGGGAAAATAATGCAACAACCAAACATGACATTCAGGTAGACTCAGATAATGGAAATCAGCAAGGGCAGAGACTGTGAAATTGCAGTGGACCTGCAAATAAACATAGCAAAAACTAATTCCAGGTAACCATTCAAAATATTCTGCCAAGAATTTAATTATGACTCAGCCTGCAAATGGAAAGAAACCCAGCTAATACCACAATTGAAATCCCATAATCCAGTCTTGAAGCATAGAACATAAAAGTAAAGGGAAAAAGAAATGCCATAATCCAGTCTTGAAGTACAAGTATGAAATGAAAATTTCATAAAAAGCCATGAATCCATATTACCTTTTCGGCCCTAATTTCCACATATGATCATCATGGATTGAGTACTCACCGAATTCAAGTTGCCAAATAGGTCTGGATTTCCCAGCAGCTGTTTCATTTTATGGGTTCTAGGATGGTGCATCCACATGGTGCCATCCATAAGTTGAACACCATTTGTGTTGCAGGCCTCAATGATGATGTCCAGATCCTGTACAGACAAGGCAGGGGGCTTCTCAAGAAGGATGTGTTTCTTTTTCTGGGCAGACTTGAGAGCCCATTCAAGATGTAAACTGGTGGGCAGAGGAATGTACACAGCATAATGGAAATCAGCAAGGGCAGAGACTGTGAAATTGCAGTGGACCTGCAAATAAACATAGCAAAAACTAATTCCAGGTAACCATTCAAAATATTCTGCCAAGAATTTAATTATGACTCAGCCTGCATATGGCAAGAAACCCAACAAATACCACAATTGAAATCCCATAATCCAGTCTTGAAGCACAGAGCATAAAAGTAAAGGGAAAAAGAAATGCCATAATCCAGTCTTGAAGTACAGAGTATGAAATGAAAATTTCATAAAAAGCCATGAATCCATCTTATCTTTTCGGCCCCAATTTCCACATATGATCATCATGGATTGAGTACTCACCGAATTCAAGTTGCCAAATAGGTCTGGATTTCCCAGCAGTTGTTTCATTTTATGGGTTCTAGGATGGTGCATCCACATGGTGCCATCCATAAGTTGAACACCATTTGTGTTGCAGGCCTCAATAATGATGTCCAAATCCTATATAGACAAGGCAGGGGGCTTCTCAAGAAGGATGTGTTTCTTTTTCTGGGTAGACTTGAGAGCCCATTCAATATGTAAACTGGTGGGCAGAAGAATGTACACAGCATCCACAGCTGGGTCATCCAAAACCTCATCGTAGCTGCCATACAACTTCACTTCTAAAGACAAATTATTAGCAGAAGCAAAGGCCACGGCCTTGTCGCTATATTTAAATTTACGAAATTAACATGATGGTATTTAATATAAAAGTGAATTTCTGCCTACATGCATGCCAAAAGAAGTCTGGAAATTTTTCCGACCAACGTAGTGGATTAGGAACTCTAGGAACGTAGTGGTTGCAGTAAGGTTGGCCTGGAAATGACATTCAGCCCTGAAAAAGGATGGAGCAAAAGGATTAGGGTTAGTAATAGCCAAAAACTAATTAAATAGTAAAACTAATTAAAATTTGATTGCCTAAACATTTTAAAGCCTGATAAGAAAACACAGAGCAAATTTAAAAACTACCTTGAAGCATAGAATGGTTACCTGGCTCAATTATCGTTGCTATAGGAAATCTGGATTGTCGCAAAAGATTGGCCTTAAAAGTCGTCCTAAGTTTTTCATTAATTTCAATGATTGAAAATCTTAAATCATTTTCATGTGCGATATAATATATGACCAGCTTCCCATTTACAGCGATAAACTTTGATCTAGATGCATTTTCGTGAAAGCTGGGGTCAATCCCTTCTAACATAAGCCAAACATCCTGATCCGGATCATAAGCGCCGATGGATAGTTGGCCATCCTCAACGTGACAAGTAATTAACATGTTCTGCACAATAGCGGCCGTGCTCAAATCCCTCCAGCCACTTATCAAATTCTGTGAAACTTGAGTCCAAGAATTAGACATCACGTCAAATGCAATTCCATTACCAAATCCTCGTATAATTATTTTCTTTCCCAAAACAGCAGACGTCAATAGTGGGAAAAGATCTGCAAAATTTTCTTCCTTTAAGACTTCAGACGCAGGTATTGGCGTGGGCGTCCTTGTATTAGCACATTCATCGTACACTTCACCCCAATCATTCAGTCCTCTCTCGTGCCCTCCAAACACATAGACTTTTCCATCGATAGAGGCTGCAATGGCCCCGTCACTCGTCTTGGTGGTGGAGGAATAGGTCTGAGACCATTTAACCAAGACTGGATCAAAGAACTGAAAAGATTGGATCTTACCTTTTCGGCCCTAATTTCCACATATGATCATCATGGATTGAGTACTCACCGAATTCAAGTTGCCAAATAGGTCTGGATTTCCAATCGTGAGACCTTTCCAATGCGAATTCGCCATGGCCATTTGTCTCCCACGACAGTTTGTCTCCCGCGAGGAATATCACTGTGCGTCCGTCCGCTTATTCAGTTTTGGATTAGTGGGATCAACGACCATGATTCATTCAATCGTCTAACACCACAAATCTATGGTCAACAATAGGACACGGCGGCGGCTAAGCCTATTCATTTCAAATGGAAACGCCTTACGGCATAATAAAATAAAATTAAATAACGCAGTGCGCAAAAGGTAACTTTACTACGAGATTATTACTGATCGTTCGCTGATTAAAAGTATCAATGATACGGGTATAAACTATATATATTATGGAAATAGTTGATATGTAAACATCACATCGATTTATAATCATCTTTTGTGACTTTTGACCGAAGAAATGAGATGAATTTAGGATAAGGACAACTTCAATCTGCCTCAAAGATGATGGTTATTCTGTCTCGATATAGGAATTCCTTCGTTTGGAAACTTCTATGTTTTCACTAAAATTGTGCATTTAAATAATGTTAAATGGTGGTCCATTGTGTTTAAATATTTAATATTGGTTAATACTAAAAGTTTATTTAGCAATTTAGAAGTACTTTAAATAACAAAATTAAATTAGTATATAGATTAAATTAGATTTAAATTAATAAATGAATTTAAATTTTATTGTAATTTTAGTTTAAAATTATAAAATTAAAAATAATAATAAAAAATAAAAATAATGGAAGATTGAGATAACATGTATTATATGTTTATAAAAGTTAAGTAATAAAAATATATGTTTTAACTATTATAATTAATTTAAAGGTTAGAATTTAGAGGCAAAGTATATATATTTTCATAGATTTTTATTTTTTTTATTTTTTTAAAATCATAGATAAGCAGTGATTATTTGGAGTAATTTGGGTGAGACCTAAGATCAAACTTATTTGTTACCACTATAACACTAGGAATATATATTTCAACATCCTATAACCTAGACATACTAAGAGTTTATGACATAGCAAGAGTTGCGACTCCACTAATGCATGGGAGCCTACTCCATGAATGTTATCAAAATGGTGAAAAATGTGTCTCTATAACATTTAAAATCACGTAGAAATGATAACATTAGAGATCAAATTGAAAGGTTACATTTATTTTACCTTTCTATGTTGACAAGTTAAAATAATTTGTTCTTTTCATATGAAGCTCAAAAATAATTAAAATTTCATATATAAAATGATTGTTTTACAACTTATTAATTGTAAAATATTTAACATTATTATTTTTAAAACATAATTCTCTAATTATGAAATTAAATTTAAATAATAAGAAATAATCTAAACTTGGGGCAAGCGGCAAGCTTCTTGGATCTCAAATCTAAGCTTAAAGATAAAATCACATTATTCATAGTTCTTATATCATATTAAAATGAATAGAAAAGGACCTTCCATGTTAGGGCTTTAATTTTTTGCAATTCTTTCCCTCGGTGCATGGATTCATATGATGGAAGGAAAGAAACTATTGGAGTGGATTCATATGATGAATGAAAGAAACTATGGGAGGAACTGGTATGTCAGCAAGGTAATCAATATGAAACAAGATTTCCACCCAATTCACTAAGTTTTGATGTTTATGCTTGTTAGTAAGGTTGTAAGCACTTGGTAGAAACAACTACTACATGATTATTTGTGGGAGGAGACAGGAGGTTACCACTATAATATGAATATATAAATAGTTTTTGTAGAAGTCTAATCTTCAATAGATACATTCAATGTATTTATGAGTCCTAGAAAAAATAGTTTATGTGGGGTTTAAAAGAAAAGAAAAGAAAAGTACAATAAAGACTAATAAAATTAAATTCAGAGAACTTGAACTCATAACATTTTAGAGAAAAAATCATGTTTCTTAAGGATTATAATTTATTTACCTTTTAAACTAACTGTAATATGATAAAAATATTTTAAAATGCTAACTTAGTTTTTCATTTCACAAGCTATACAAAAAAACCTACGCATAACATAATTTACAAAAATTGCCAAATCCATAATTTACAGAATATAATTTATAAAATCAAAATGAATTAAATGAAGTGGGATCTAGATGTTAAGATCTTCGATATTCTTTTATTATGCAAGCGAAAGCTATGTTGCCACACAAGAAGATAGTTGAAATATCTAAGTAGAAAAAGGATAGACCATAAAGGTTGATTAAATTTGCAGTTACTCATCTTTAAACAACAAGAATAGAATTTGATCATGCCTAGTTCCCCATGCCAGTTATAACTTCAATAAATAAATGAGACATGCATAGATGAAATTCGTAAATGTAGAATATGTTACAGAAAAAAATATAAGAATTCTTTTCTTGAATTGGGATGGTAGAGGGGAAAAAACTAACAATATTTTTTTGTTATTATAAAATATGAATTTTCACTTTTTTATGGTCGAAAAATATCACGTTCTTTTTTAGTGGGGAAAATTTTAAATATTCTTTTTTCATTGTAAAAGAAAAAAATATTAATAATTAAAAAAAAAATCATAAAAATAATGAAAATGCAATACTTTTAGAATTTTTTTCACCTTCCAAATGAAAAAATAAAACATAATTACTATTTTAATATTCACAAGTAATTTTTAGTATTAATTTTAATTTTCATGGAAAATAATTTCATACCCTTCCATGACAACCTAAAAGACTCTTTATAGGAAATAACAACTTCAATTTTAATTCATGGATAATATAACATTTTACTAACCACTCAGTCATCCTATAGGGAGACATACACCTTCATAGATTTTAGTATCCAAATTATTGCATGGAGGTGATTCCATTGCCACAAGTTCAATCTAGAGCAGGTTAGAGTATGTACACCTCAATAGTCTTTAATAATCAAATCACTATGGAGTTAACTCCCTTACCCCACAAACAAAAGAGTCCATACTCTATTTTGGTTGCTAACTTTTACATTGACCTTATTATTATTGTAAACAACATTGTCATATAAAACCCCATAAAAAGAATATTATAGGGTCAACAATATACTACTTTCATTATCCCAAAACACGATTGTATTCTTTTACAATTTCCATTCTAGTTGTTGTGTCCCTTTCTAGTTATTCAATTTTTCACAAGATATTTCATATTCTAATTTCTAAGAAAACCTTTTTCATGTGTTCAAACACACACGTGTGTGTTGTGGGGTTGGGGGTTGTCGCAGTGCGGGGTGCGGGGAAAGTGAGATAGATACTTACATATGCATAATACACATCCAAGTTCAAAAATAACCTAACCCTGTAGTAAATGGACCTTACTTTTAGACACAAATTTGATAAGAACTCAATAAAGATTTTAGACAAGAAAACAAATCTACCATAATCTAAAGGTCATGATCTAAAGCTTAGGGTGGAATAATGCCATTCAATATTTTTCCGAATTACAATTTTGATCTATATAATAAAATTAAAATTTCGATCAACATTTATCAATAAAAATTGTAACATCTTATATTATTAGATTTTAATAACCAGAGAAATTTTTTTTAAAAGATTAAATAACCCCTTAACTCAGTTAATCCACTGAGTCCAATTTGTTAGAAGATTAGATAACCCCTTAACCCAGTTAATCCATTGAGTCGTTAATCGACTGAGTCCATTAAGAAGAAGAAAAAACCGATGAACAAGAGAGCCCTTTATCATTGTAGATACATAACATGTACCACTTTGAAGCATGTGTTTACATAGAAACGTTATTTTTTTTTTATACAAAACATATTGGCAATTCGAAACTAACTAAAATGTAAACATAGGGAAGTTGCCTTCATGGACACTAAGGTTTCGCGTTATGTTCCTCTATTTCATTGGAAGTATTATGAGGCATTGTATTCTTGAGAACGAAAAAGGTATCTAGGATTCATTAGATTTTTATCCAACAACTATTTTCAAATTATGTATTAATCCCGCTTTTAATATCAATTCACATTCTCCATGCTTATATGATGTCATGAAGTTTGGGAACACTCGACCAATGTGGTTTTCTTGTTACAATCATTCAATATATCAATTCCATTTTCTTTTATTTTGATTTCGTTAAATTATAATTTATTTCACCAATATATATTTTTCCCTAAGAGAACAAGATCGAATAATCCTATATATTGCATGGAATTCTATTAGATTGTTGAGAGAGTCAAGCATGTCCCTTAATGTGTTAATGGGATAGAAGGTTATCCTTTTATTATTTTTCTTTACATATTTTGTTCTTTGATATGTTTTCTTCCAAAACATTGTCTCAATCTCTTTGAGAAACCTTTTTCACTTTCATTTCCTTAAAGCAATTCCTTTAAGACACTCTCGAGTGATGTTTCAATTCTCGATCATCCTACTTAATATCTAAGACTCTAATGGCTATGGTTACTAGTATATTAAAACACCCAACTTTTGTGTTATGTGATGCTTAAAATGAATTTTTAAAGTTTTAATTAATGAGAATTTTATTTTAATATGTCTAATGTTCCAAGGAGTTATTAACATTTTTATGATCAAAAAGCCTAAAATAGAGGAAGACACATATTGTTTCTAGTTTCCAAAGTGAATTTAAAGCTTTTGTATGTCCGCGGGTGGTAGTATAATTGGAAAAAAATATGTTGGCAAGCTCATGTATATCCAAGTGATCAGAAGTTCAATCCCCTTGAACATGTCTCTCACCAACCAAACCTAAAAAAAAAATTTATAATTTAATGTTTTTTGATTAAAAAAAAATTAGATGGTTTAAGGATTGATACAAACTTACCTTGTCATGACATCATATGAAATTTGTATGGTGAACCGATCTCTTCCACCAATTTGGTTTGAGAGGAAAGGTGTCCATGGTTATCTCATTTATTTTACATATATGTCATCATTAGATAGAAATTTTGTATAGATAGAAATTATCATATTATTGTTGAAACTAGTCATAAATCGATATATCTATCTATCTATATATCTATATCTATATATATAATATTATATATATTATATATATATATATATATATATATATATATATATATATTATATATATAATTAATTCAACTCCTTGTAAAATCGTGCTCATAAATGTGATTGAATACCCATTCCCTTTCATATATTTTTGTGTGAGCATTGCTATAAGGGAATAGATAGATGCAAGTGTACATGGTAAATAATTTGGATTGAAATACGAGCTAAGGTAAATATGCATTTGATGTTTTTGAAGTTTTTTTTTCAATATAAGTCCATTTAAAAATATCATCTTTTTGTATCATTTCATGTAAAGGATTGATGTTTTTAGCAAAGTCTAGTACATATCCTCTAATAAATTTTGTTTTGCCAAAGAAGACTACATTCCCATTCTTGTTAACGAGCATGGAATCTATGTGATATATTTTGTTCTTTGTAGATAAACTAAAATCTCATCTTTTGAAATGATGTGTCAAAGAAGGTTACATTTTGTAAGTACAAATATGTTTATATTCAGATTAATATAAATACCATACTCTTGATATATTTTGGAAATATGTTTCAAAATTTGTATGTGATCTTCTTTATGTTTTTAATAGATCATTACATCATCAAGGTAAACCACTACACTTTGGTTTATTAGTCTCCTAAAATCTATGTCCATGTCTTGATAAAAAGTAACTCCAACATTTATTGATCCAAAAACCATCCAATGATAAGAAAAAGTCCCCAATTTCATAAAAATATGGATTTAAGCTTATCATTTTTAGTTCACCAATACTTAGTTATAACTAGAGAAATGATTAGGAAGTCAAAAAAAAACTCTAACCCTGATAATAGCTACACTATTTGTTCTATGGGAGGAATAGGCTATCTATATTTGTTTTATGCTTTATTCAAATTTTAGAAGTATGATAAATAATATAGTTTATCATAGTTTTTTTCCTTACTAGAACTAGATTTTCTACCCATTTAGAGTGTCTAACTTTGAAAATGATATTAGAATTTAGCAAGTTCTCCAAATCCTTCTAGATTAGTGATTCTAATTTTTTATGCACCTTCATTAACCTTTGTTGGAATGATTTAACACCTTCGTTAATGGGAATGACATGTTGTATAATTGTCCTATCATATGCATTCAAAATGGTCTATATACTTTTGTGGATATTCCACTTGAACAATTTGTCACCAAAAATATGATAATATTACTAACATATTTACTGTTAATTTTTCCTTAGATTACTTATCTATTAATTACCTATTTTTCGCTTAATTAATTAAATTAGATGAAAAAAATTCCCTAGGAAATCCTTATAGGAGAAAACATAGCTAGAAGGTAATATTTCTTTTCTCTCTTTTCTTTAGTATGGAATATGCCCAATTGCGAAGAAAAGGTACTCTCCATGGAGTTACCTGACACCGATGGCTTATATGGATGGTACAAAATCCTAACTTTACTTGTTTTTATCTCTTACTTCCCACTCCCACATTCTCTTTTCAACTATGGAACAAAAAAAAATATCAATGAATGGAATCCCTACTCTTCCTAGCATCCCATTTTATATCATTGCTTGATAGCCAACTAGGGATAAGGTTTTACTCTTTCAACCATCAACTAGAGTTATAGGTTTGAACCTTATATAGTCTTATTCCATATTCCACACATAGTTTTCCTCATATGCCTGAGTAATGGAGGTTGACATGGAATCCACTCGTACCATGGTGGTCAAACATAGTAGATCAACTTTCATGAGGCATAACGTTTGCATACCAACTTTAACTGACATGATTATTCACCTTTGAAAAGATATTTGAGTATAGAAAAAAGTCACAGGGTCAACACTAAAGTGGGAAAGTTTTGACCCCCCAAAACATCATTTAATTCCTTAAAGTGGCTCCAAAAGGTTTTGGACCCTAATTTACCAAACTTGGGTCTACTAATAAAAATTATCTCGCAAGCTTATTCATCCCACTTTTCTAGTGTGAAAGCAAGGAGGTAGATGAAAAAATAAGGATCCAATCTAGATCAGAAATCATCATAAGTTTATGATGAAGGATCTGTATATTATCTAAATAAGAGAATGAAAACTTTCCTTTTTGTTGTTGAATAACAAGTTCCAAGATTAATATTTTTGGGGTTATAAGCAATACCCAGATTACTCAATTCATAATTCATGTAATATTTTTTGGTGTTGACATTTATAGATCCTCGGCAAATCATACAACTTCTCCAAAGCTAAATCTTATTTTAAATTAAATTAAACTTCATATATTTCATTCCATCCTGACAAAATTTCAAGGTTTTAAAGTGTTCCTCCTCATCAATTACCACATCTTTAAAAGTATCTTCATTGATTAGAAATTGATGGTTGATCACCATTGGTCACCCTCTAGTTAGTAACATTATCAAGAACTGATGAGCTAAAAAGTAATTTAGTAGAAAACCCATTATTTATTGGGGTCATAATAAACTCTTTTTCTAAGCTATACCAACATACATGCATGCATACATACATAAATAATCATTGTTATGCATGTCATTTTGAAAAATTAAATTTAAAAAAATAATGAAACATGTCAAAGAGAAATGTTAAGCACACATGTATGTAGCGATATGTACTATTTGAATTTTAGTATAATTAAAAATAAGATTATTTTTATATATAGAGAAGTGAAATTTATCTAAATATAAATATTGTTATTAAGAACTAACATAGATACATCTTAACTCCGAATTTACCAAACACTAAGAGGAATCAAATCTCTTGAGGTGCAACTATTTCCTCAAGTTTTTCACTTAGAAAGAGGTTTGCACCTTAAGATATTTGATCCCTCTTAGTGCTTGGTAGATCCAAAATTAAGATTGATCAATATTAGTTCAATACAAAACCCATAATTTATTGGATAGAAAAAACATTAACCAACATATAAGTAACTATATTTTTACATTAAAGAATAGAAATAATGTTTAAAAAATCAAATTCATCGATTAACTTCTATACTTCAAGTTAGTAATTTTCTAAATTAAACCATAATCAATAAAAGAAAGTTTTACCTTCCTCATAATTATCTCAAAATCACCAAACACTTCTAAGGATTTCACCTTTAAATCAATTATTTTCTTTAGATCTTAAGTTAAATCCTCATACTTTGTAGTGTTATCGGTTCATTCAAATTTACTATTACAAGATATAAGGTAACAATTTTTCCATGTTGGATTAATCGAAATATAGCCCTACACCTTCATGTGGCTTAGATCCATTACTAAAAAATAAATAAAAAAAAATCCAATGTTAATGTTGGAATTCAAGTTAGTTGATATACTACGTTGTACATCTACTACAATACAATTATCATTTTCACAACTCCAATGAATTGAAGGAGTTCAAACTTTTTGTTAGTTTCCAAGGGTGATTTTTCTATTGTATAATTCCCCATTGTAGTTCCAAGAAAGTGATTCCCGAAAATTGAACTATCATTTTCACAGCTCTCAATGAAGTGAAGGAGTTCAAACTTTTTGTTAGTTTCCAAGGGTGATTTTTTCTATTGTATAATTCCCAATTCTAGTTTCAAGAAAGTGATTCCCGAAAATTGAATGCATAAATTTTATATGTTTATTGGGTCATCGAATTATATAATATTATGGTTCATATGGTTTTGTTGTCCATTCCATGTTAACCATAGATGAGACGAATTTGTGCTAAAATATCCTTGCATATTCTAAGACTAATCCTTACCAAGGAAACGACCATAAGATTAGGAATATCAACTACACCAATGCTTATAATTTGGTATACCTTCGGCCTTTGGGTTATATGCTATTCTAATTGTAATATATTTAAGTTTCCAAACAAAATTTAATATATAATCTACCTATTATTGAATTGAGGCTTTTGTGATCCATAATAGTTGTAAAAAGAACTTCGGTGTAAATCATATGAAGAAAGATTTTTGTCGACGCGTTTCGAACCAACTAGTGTGGTTCATCGTCAGGACTTGTACCACACTAATTAGTTCGAAACGCATCGACAACAGTCTTTCTTCATATGATTTACACCAAAATTCTTCTTACAATGATCTATCTACTTGAATAATCTAAACCTTAACTCTTGGTTGGAGTAGAATTTATCTCACTATATACTAAAAAAGATTATATTTGAGGATGCCCCTAAATTAACGAAATAGTTAAGGAATTATATTTGAGGATGCCCCTAAATTAACGAAATAGTTATGTACATCGTGGCTGAATGTTGGAAAGGTCAGCAAAATGAATGGGGTATGAGACTTGGATTGATTCCGATTTATAGCATCATTCATAACAAACGTTTTTCTTCATAATATTTGGTTTTACAAGAGTATGGGTCTACTTTGATTCAACGTTTGTCACAATATTTTGAGGTAAATGTACGGACATCATAGAAGCTGGTAGAATTTGGTCTTAGATTTTTTTTTAATGGAATATTGGATATGTCAAAAATAAAAAAATTAAAACATGTTATTTAGTTTTCTTTATATTCTCAATTACATTGTAATTCATACTTATACCAGATATTTTTTTTACCACTATATTTTTGAGTGAGAAAAGATTTTTTTTAGATTATGGTAGGTTTTGATGTGGAAGGTTCTAAGTCATTAACAAATTTTGTATTTCTTGGTAATTAGGTACTCAAAATTATGCTCAAAAATCAAAGTGTCAAAATCTTGATAACTTTAGTTTCAGATCGAAGAGCTCATCATTTTGAATCCAATGGTGTGAACAACACTCAAATCTGAGTTTGTATGAAGAAGTTAGAGCAAGTCAAAGTTCAAGTTTGACTTGTCTACATGGCATAATTGGATGACGTGGCAACTCTTTCAGCGAATGAGGAGGCGCTTGTCTACATGGCATAATTGGATGAAGTGGAAACTCCTTCAGCGAATGAGGAGGTGCTAAGTGGCAACCCGCCAGTCACCCTTGCATATCGCAAATCACAAGTCGCAGGCGGAAAGGCATTACAAATCGGCCCCAGCAGGTTTAGGGTTGCGATGCGATAAGGCCATCGTAAATTGCAATCGCAAATCGACGAGGGGAGAACAGGTCAGAATTGGCCCTCGGAAGTTACCAGGTTCTGATGCGATAACTTGCAGATCACAAATCACATGCTGCAGGAAGAAAAGTCTGCTTAAGACTATCGTTGGTTCTTTGTTGAACTGCGAAATGCGATAAAGTACCCGGATGCGAGGTGCTTATAAATTCCAGTAAAAACTCCTATCGGGTCCACCGATATCGCAATCACACTGTATCGCCATGTTAACAAGACCTTCAGCCCATTGAACTTTGCCGATTGTGATTTGCGATATGGTCGGAAAGTTATGGCCCGCCACGCGGAGAAATTCTTGCCCAGTTAGCGGATTTTGGGGCTAATTTGTAGAATTATGTCAGTTTTGGGGCATTTTGTGGAA
Organism: Pinus taeda; assembly: GCA_000404065.3. Taxonomy (NCBI): domain Eukaryota; kingdom Viridiplantae; phylum Streptophyta; class Pinopsida; order Pinales; family Pinaceae; genus Pinus; species Pinus taeda. The sequence goes on along the minus strand of APFE030760322.1, from coordinate 66,321 downwards.
TAAATAGCGGGAGAACTAGGATAATTCATAAATTCTTCAGTTCTTTTCGAAATGGGATGAAAAAAGAGGCTAGATAGCCATTTTTTAATATTTTGAACTCATTGAGACAGGTTTCAGAGGAATTTGAGCATTGTAAACACACTTTTGTTGTAATTTGAACATAATAGAGAGGCCCAAGCATTGGAAGATGGACCAAGGAGACATAGCCCAGGAGGGGTGAATTCCTCATCAAATCTCTATGTTGTGTTTTGTATTTTGACGTTCTTTGCTATTACATTTCTATTTTTTAGCATATGTTTTATGTTAAATTGTTTATAACATTTTCATAAGAAACTCTCACAGGAATCAGTTAATTAAACAAACGTATTGAATCCTTAAGCACTTGATAAGAAAATGATAAGCATCTTGGGTTTTATTCTGAACGGGGAATTAGCACAACATTACTAATCTGCTTCATTTCAGATCAAGTTGGTATCGGAGCACTGGTTTTTTCTTACTAGATTTTCTTTGTGAAAGAAGGATTTAATTGTTTGCAAGTTTATGTCATGCTTACAAGGTTAAAACTCAAAATAGGAGAAGGGAAGTTGGTTGAAATCCCTATAGTTGGGTCAAGTGGAAGAAGATAAAGGTTGCCAAAGTATTCTACACCAGTACATCCTCAAGTTGCAGAAGTTGCAGTTGATTTTCCAGAGACCATGTCTCATGAAGGAGAACCTACAAACATGACCGAAGATGAGAAGACCTTCAGAAAGTCTTTCTTTGATATGACAGAGATGGTGAATGTGCTCTATGAAGAGAGGAATAGAATATTGCAAGGAGAAAGTTCCAAACCTCCCAAAGGAGAAGGCTCTTTAGGAGGAGGTAATGGAAAAGTAGGCAATGGGAATGGAGACAAGCCTTCACCCTCTCCACCATCTTCTTCATATTCTACTTCACAAGCATCTTCACCCTCTTCCACTATGACAACTCATACTCATACTCATCATCATTCTGCAAAAGGAATTGTTAAATCACCTTTTCTAAAGCTTGATGTTAAATTCGAGTTGCCTATGTACAATGGAGAAGTTAATGCAGAAAAGCTGGATAACTGGATTCGTTAGTTGGAGATGTATTATGCCATTCATAATATTCAAGAGGATGATTCAAAATTCAATTGGCTTCATTAAGAATGGAGGGTGCAACACTCATTTCGTGGGAAGCAAAGACTCAAGATGAGATCAAAAAGCATGGTAAGATCTCTATTACTTGGTTTGAATTCATTGCTGCTATAAAAAGACAATTCTACCCCTTAGCCCATATGCAAAAGATATCATGAATTGGCAAAGTTTCAGACAATTAAAAGGTCAAAATGTGTAAGAGTATACTGAAGAGTTTCGGAGAAGAGCTCTATGCTAGGAGTAGAATTACAGTCACAAGATACTTTGCTGAAATATATAGGAGGTTTGCATAGCTATCTTCGACACACCATTCTTATGTTTAGTCCCACGAATCTTGATGAGGTCTGTGTTTAAGCTACACACCTTGAAGAAAGAGGGAAAAATGTACTAGAAGAAGGTAAGAAGAAGTCGTTCCAGAGTGGTGAAAAAGGGAAGAAATTTAAAGGAAAGTGGAAGAAAAATGCTTTTGTTAAAAAAGAAGGGGAGAAATTGTTGTGCATGAATTGTTCTAGAGAGGGTCAAGATGAAGCTCATTATTGGAAGCTTCATCCCGAAATGAAACCAAAGGAATTCAACAACAAAGGAAAATAAAAGACAACTGTAATCACTCAAGAAGAGGATTTGGGATCCGAATCAGGCAATGAAATGAAAATCAAATCCATGGGGTTCCAAGGAAAGGAATCCACTGCGAGCACTAGTTCTTTAGGCTCACAACATGAAACTCTAAATGAGAAGACGAGAATAGAACTGTTTCATATAAGGGTAATATCGAAACACCACAATATTGATACGCTTTTCAATAGCAGTTCTCAAGCCAATCTTAACTCTGAGAACATTGTAAAGAGTTTAAATCTGGAAACTGTTCCACATCATAAATCGTATCCGCTTGGATGGGTATGTGACAATGCGCAGTTGTAGGTTACAAGAAATTGTAAGCTAAAATTCGCAATTACTGCAGAATTTAGAGATGAAGTGAAGCTTGACGTTGTGCCGTTAGACATTTGTGGCATCATATTAGGCAGTCCATACGTTTTTGACAGAAAATCTATTTTCCATCTGCATGAAAATAAATATCACATATTCAAAAATGGAGTAGAATATATTGTGAGAGCTCACAACAAGAAAATAAATATTTTGATTGTTAATGCAGGGAAGATGAAAGGACAGGTGAATTCGAGCAAGAATCATGTGCTTCTCATGATCAAAATCAAGAAGGATATTGATTATGAAGCATTTGATGGTTGTAATTTGAATCTAGAAACTAATTTTGTTGACAATGTTAATCAATATGATGAATTGTTTTAGGAATCAAAGGGATTACTTCACAAGAGGGGAATCCAACCTAAGTTACAGCTGCAGCAAAAGTGTCTTCTTCCTAACATTAGCATGTACACAATGTTAGTGATGGAAATTTTAGAAATTAAGACGCAAAATCTAGGATTGTTGAATAAAAGGATCATTCGGGCTACTCCTTTACTGTGTGGTACACCTCTTGTTTGGGAGCCTGAGAAGAATGGTAAGAATTTTCTTGAATGGAATTCAAGAATTTGTTTTCATCAAAGTAGAGTTTTTGAAGGATAGATATGGAAGACGACATTCAAAACCCAGCAAGGTTTGTTTGAATGGCTTGTTATGCTTTTCGATCTTTGCCATGCTCCTACTAATTTTATGCATATGAAGGAAGATGTGTTGAAGCCATTTCTAGACATAATAGTCTATTTGGATGACATCTTCATTTTTAGAAAATTTCATTATGAACATGTCATGTATGAAAAAAAAAATACTTGATGTCGTATGATGTCAAGAACATTTATTATGAAGATGTCAAAGTATATAACTTCTTTGATGTACTCGAGCCATGAAATTGGTTCTTCCAAGTGTTTTGACATTACCAAGGGATTTTTGGAAGTCTGAGTGGGACATGGAGAAGGTGAGTTGAATCCAGGCGTCTCCAATATTGATGCCATAATTCCAACGAGCGTGATATGTAGAAGCTGCAGATCTGCCACTCTGGGCTTTGTTCCAGTGGTCTGCTTGACTATAACAGTTTGTGGTAGAATTGACTCCATTCCAGTAGATAAAAGTGAAGGAATCATACATCCCCATGAAGCCACATATGCCTTTCCTCTGCTCATAATTTATGCAGGAGGGCTCAAGACAATCATTTGGATAAGAGGTTTTTTGGGAGCAGCCCAATGTTGGAGGAGAAATTTTATTAATTTTTCTTCAATTGAAGTTCATTTGCATTAATTGGAAATTGTGCCAAGGTCTTCTAGTGGGGAGGCAAACAATGAGAGGCATTTGATGGCTTAAAACAAAAGATCAATACAACTCTAGTACTTGCTTTTCCAGACTTGAGACATTTAAGTTCTAGGTTGTTGTATGTGACTATGCCATGGGCGTAGTCTTTTTGTAATATGATGAGCCCATTTCTTTTCATTCAAAAATTTTCAATGATAAAGTGTTTAAGTTGCAGCAACAAAGGCACTTCCATAAATGATAAGTTTGTTGATGTACTTTATAAGCCTATAGTTTGTGTAACTACTTTCCTCAAGCCTCATTTTCTTTTACATGAAAGCTATGTTCAAAAAAATATATACTTTCAAGATGTATATTCAATCTTGAGTCAAAGGAATCAAGTGGAGGAATTTATTTATTATTTGCATCATAATGTATTGTATCATCTTGGTAAGATGGATGTTTCTACTGATAGTAACATGGACAAGGCCAAAGAGTTCATTGAACGACTCTAAATGGCACATCAAACATTGTAAGACCAACTTGAAATGGTTAAAGGCAAGTATCGTGGAGACCACAAGTTCCAATTCAGTGATTGATGAAGTGATATTGGAAAGGTGAAGAAACAGTACCCTCATCTGTTCAATAACTGAATATAATATTTTAGGGTCCAAAAGGCTTCCAGTGGGGAGGAGTGATTAGGTGCTCAAAATTATGCTAAAAAATCTAAGTGTCATAATCTTGATAAGTTTAGCCACAGATCAAAGAGTTCATCATTCTAAATGCAATGGTGTGAACGACACTCAAATCCAAGTTCATATACAGAAGTTAGAGCAAGTCAAAGTTCAAGTTTGACTTGTCTACATGGCATAATTGGATGACGCGGCAAGTCCTTCAATGAATGAGGAGGCGCCAAGTGGAAACCTGCCATTGGCCCTTACATATCCCAAATTGCAAGTCACAGGTGGAAAGGCATTACAAATCGGCCCTAGCAGGTTCAGGGTTGCGATGCAATAAGGCCATCGTAAATCGCAATCGCAGATCGGTGAGGGGAGAACAGGTCAGAATTGGCCCTCGACAGTTACCAGGTTGTGATGCGATAACTTGTAGATCACAAATTTCATGTTATAGGAAGAACAAGTCTGCTTAACACTGCCACTAGTTCTCCGTCGAACTGCAAAATGCGATAAAGTATAATTTCTGGTGAAAACTCCCATCGAGTCTGCCAATATCGCAATCACAGTGTTCCGCTATGTTAACAAGACCTTCAGCCCACTGAACTTTTTCGATTGTGATTTGTGATAGGGTTGATGGGATATAGCCCGCAGTGTGTAGAAATTCTTACCCAGTTAGTGAATTTTGGGGCTAATTTCTATAATTATGCCGGTTTTGGAGCATTTTGTGGAACAAATAGTGGGAGAACTAGGAGAAGTCATAACTTCTTCGGTTCTTATCCAAACGGGATTCAAAAAAAGGGTAGATAGCCATTCTTGAGTATTTTGAACTCACCGAGACAGGTTTCAGAGGTATTTGAGCATCGTAAACACACTTTTGTTGTAATTTGAGCATTATAGAGAGGCCCAAGCATTGGAAGTTGGACCAAGGAGACGTAGCCCAAGAGGGATGAACTCCTAATCAAATATCTGTGTTGTGTTTTGTATTTTGATGTTTGTTTATATATATATATATTTTTGTTCAACATATGTTTTATGTTAAATTGTTTATAACATTTATATAAGAAACTCTCATGGGAATCAGTTAATTAGCAAAAGTATTGAATCCTTAAGCACTTGATAAGCAAATGATAAGCATCTTGGGTTTTATTCTGAATGGGGCATTAGCACAACATTACTAATCTGCTGCATTTCAGATCACTTGGGTAGTGTTCTCTTTGTACTATTTGGGTGGCATTTATTTCTTCCACTATCTTATCCTCTTCCTCTTGAATACGAAGTGACATTCTTTGTTGGAATGTCATTGTCTCCTAATTTTCTTTTTGTTCTTCCACAACTTCTTAATTTTCAAATGCTTGAGTCTGTATTAAATTTATCTTTGTTGATCTAGAAATTTAAATACCACTAGAATCATATAATGTAGCCATTGAGGACATTCTTTTTCGGAATGGTTCACATGATGATAAGTTCAATAGTTACCCATCTATACATCCTCTAAGTTCAAATTAAAATTTGTAGGTTTGGATGGATTTGGGGAACTAATAGATTTCCTATAAAATGGCATGAATGTTCCTGGTTTACAAGCATTCTCCATATTTCTTTTTCAAATCCTTGACCCCATTGATAATTTTTTAACCACACATAATACACTTTTAATTTTTGTGGGATCTTTATCTTGAATCTCAATATTTTATTTAAATTTAGGGTTAGTTTAAGTAGATCATGGGGCTTTCACTTAGCGAATCGATGAGATATCACCTACATTCACCAAATATTAAAGAATAGCCCTAATTTCATTAGATATTGATAGGCACCACTCAAAATCCTTTTATTGTGTCCCTTTACCAATACATTTTTTCAATAAAAAGAATCCCATTTTTACTAGACTCCATCTTTTATACCCTTCAATACCCCACATCACCTTCCAACCCCCTAGCTATACCTATAAAACCCTCAATACTACACATCCCCCACAAAGTTGATACCTAAAATATGATGACTTTATTTTTCACAATTAGAAACCCCCCTTTATGAATTAATGTGATAAATATTGGTCAATGAGGTGAATCTAACATGAGGTAGATCAATGAGTTTTGTAGGAATGGTTTTAGTGTCTTTTCTTCCTATATTTCCTATCAAGTTGAACATTTATTTTTCATATTCTTTGCTTATTTGAAACTTTGTACTAAGATCTCTTAAAAAACATGGCAATGTATGAATACAAATCATAACTATAATTCTCAACCACTACTTCTTTAGCTAGGGTATAATTCATCAAGAATTTATTGGTTAGTGTCTTTTATCCATTATTTTCTATGCATCTTAATTTCTATTATGTCTTTCAAAAAACAACTGAAGTAAATTCATCACCAAACTTACCAACACATGTTTTTTCTAGATCATTTCAATTATTATTAGACTCTATAGGCATATTGAAATACCATGTAAAATATTTATTCTCAAAAGTATATTGAAAATTTCTACACACCACATCTTCATATTCCATGATCAATAATTAAATAGCCAAATAAAACTTTTCTTGTGGTATTCAGGAAAGCTTGACTTATCTAGGTCAAACTTTGGGAGAGTATGTTTAGGATGTTTAGGAATATCATGAAGAAATCTTACCAACTTAAGGGCATCTTGGGATCTCCTAAAAGAAAACTAACATTGGTTAACTTCTATTTCGGTAGATATAAGCCATTTAGGAATTTTGCACGCATTTATAGTGATATATAAGTCAATATATAGACTTGAATGATTTGAATAATGCGAGGGTGAAACTGGGGAGGTTGTTGAAATTGTGTTTAAAGATCGTTGATTTTAATCAAGAGTGAGGTTAATCAAGTAATATATTATTACAACAATAGCCTTTGTATTAGTCTAGACAACATTCTTATTAGATATCTTTCGTCTAAAGAGTAAGGAAGTTATGGGTAGCTTGCTAATTTTCTCATTCAATGAAACTCATTAACTTATTTATTAGGAAAAACATACAATGGTTTAGACTCTATGAAACTAGGTTTTGAAATCACTAATAGTATCTTCAAAATGTTATTAGGATTAGAATTAGTATTGAAAAGAGAGATATGAATGCAACCCAAATTATATTGTGAAAAAGTAATATTGAAATTGTATTTGTTTCCAATATAATGAAAACCCTCCTTTTACTGCTAAAATTGTTGCCAAAGTTAGATGGCCTTGCACAATTAGTAGGGATTCTCCCCAATGAAATGTCTGAATTAGATCTAAATTGTTTGGAATAGAGGACCTACCTAGATCATGGCCTAGCAACATTTACTAGTTTGGGATTTTACTATTGTGGCTTGGTCCACCATTTAGGTCATTTTAAAATGTAACAAATGAAATACAACTACTCCAATATGCATGATGAGAAATAATCACTAGGGTAAACTAACAAAAACAAAGGGATAAACATAACACTGAATATATCACTACTTTACATCTTTGATAAGAATTCTACTAGGGAAATAAATGCAGAAATCTAAATAATCATATGTATACTAGGAAAATATAAAAAAATAACAATTGATTGTGATACTATTCTTATAGCTATATGAAAAAAATTGTGAGACAAACAAAATAAGATAGATTTCCCATATATGAAGAATCTAAATTATAAAAAACATGTGCCTTCACCACTCCAAAAATCATTAAAATATTATACACACCAAAATATTTAGAACTAAAGTTGGTCTTCAAAATAACTTGGCTAGTAGTGACTTCCCCATCTCCCCATTATTTCTTATATTTTCCTTGAAATATGGGTGTTGTAGCAAAAAGTTATCAAAACAAAAAGGATTGTTACGAGCTATGGACTTAATTTCTATATGTAGACTTATAAGGAAATTGCCTGAGCCATGACTCATTAGTATTGATGCTTCCAAAATGATTTCTGAGGCCATGATAGATTCAAAGACTAGGAAGTGATCCATATTTGATTCCACTTGATGTGCCCATCCTCTTCTTTTTGTACAGGTAAAGGTGCCATTGGTGGTGGCATGATATACCAAGTGAAAGTCCTTCATTGTGTCTAGGAAAACATTTGAGTCTACATCGAGCCTTCTAATGTCACCATGCTTCTCATCTAGTGATTTGATAATATTGAAGTCAACGCCAAGGTTCTAAGGGGGAGGAGAGAGGAGCCTATGCATTCAAGTGATGGACTCAAGGAAAATAGGCTTGTTTCTTGGAGAGGTCAGGCTACGTACATTAGAGAGAAAATAGGTCTTTGCTAAACCAATTATACTAAATTGGACTGTAAGAATGGAAAATGTAGAAAACATATTTAAGTTTTGAATCACCAATATCCCCTTAATATCCTTGAGCATCTCTAGTGATCAGAAAATAGTCTCTATCCCATTTTCTTATTACATTTTTTTGTGTAAGCTTAGTGGTATCTTTCTATTAATTTTCAGGAATAAAGTAGGTTACATCCATGTGTATGAGAGTTAGGTGGCCTCAACCCACCCAGAGGGAAACCAGGTTTGTTGGCCACCTAACCACAAAATAAGCCATCCATAAGAAAAAAATAATAAGTCTATCGAGCCAGGCTATATAAACATGAGAGTCTTTGTACTTCTTATTCTCTAAACAACTATAAACATAACTAATAATAAGTCTAAAACTATGGGACTGAAGCATTCAAAATGTAAAAACATGGGTGCACTATCACTAATCATCATCGGCTCATAGGGGCTTCACTGATGAAGCAATACGATATCACGTGCATTCATATTGGGTATAAAAAATAAGAAAAACACAAAACAATATATTGACTATATAACACGGGGTTAGAGGGTTTTTATATGTTATATAATAATATATATGTTATAGGATATTTTTTATACCAAAAATTAGCCAAGCGGAGGCAAAAAAGAGGTGGGATTATCATGGTCGTGTGAGTTACAACAGACCGTTTGTTTGCAGGCCAAGCATGAAGTATCATGGCCATGGTAATAATCAACAATGAAACATATTATGTTGGGCTAGATGTCTATTTGCAACCTTTATTCAGAGGCCAAAAACAGGCGGGGAGTATCATGGCCTGTGGGAGTAATCCACAACGCAACGTTGGTTTTATTGGAAGTGACCACTTTTCGCATGCCAAGCAAGAAGTATCATGGAAGTGGAGTAATCGACAATGCAACTTGTTCTTTTGGGCTAGATGTATATTCACAACCTTTATTCGGAGACCAAAAATAGGTCGGGAGTATCATGCCCTATGGGAGTAATCCACAGTGCAACCCCAGTTCTGTTGGGTGAGACCTTTGTTCGTTACAACAATCTACTCTAGTTGGGCCTTCTCCACCCGCAGTTTAGGGTAGCTCCCTGTTAAGGGAATTCCTTGATGCGATAACGGGGAAAGGGTTAAGGGTATAAGTGTAAGCTCTCTTTTCCTGGGGTAATCAGATAGAGCGTAAAGGATCTAGAGCAGGTTCTAAGAAAGTGGTCACATGTTTGGTCGTGCGTGGATCGATTTTCCTCTAGCCTCGAGACACGTCGAAACCACATGAGTCTACTGGGATAGAGCATGGTCCACTTGAATTCTTATTATTAAGGTGGGGGGAGTTGTGGGTAGATATTATTCTTCCTTCGGGCAAAGAGTTTCATGGCCAGTGGGATTAATTAAGAGCACAATCTATGTTTTGTTGGTAGAGAGCACATGGAACCTTTGTTCTATTGGGAAAATAGAGGAAAAATTCATCTATTGGTATGGATGATTATTTTGGGCATGGAAGGATCTTGTCAGGGTTGTTTTTGTTATTGAAGGAGATGAGACAGATTGTATTAGTGGGTTTGAGATGGAATGTGAAGGTTTTGTGGACATTTATTTTTTTGGACAAGAGTATCTATTGAATCTCTAGGCCAGTAATCACAGTCTGGGAGTTAATCTGTAAGCATGTCATTTGAGCTTGGGTTAAGGGTGAATTGCACCAGCTACTGACATCACTGGGAAGAAGTCTGAAATCCATAGATGGTGATCATAGTCTTTCTCATCCATCTGGAATTGTGTTTTATCTAAAGTGTTTGGAGCTACTGAAGCAGTTGAGGTGGGCCTGACATATAATAGAGAAGGTTTTTTAACTCTTTTATTTCGTGAATGACCAGTCAAATATTATGAATCCATAGATTGATGTTTCACAGGTAGCAAGATGGGACATTTCATTACCTTCCCTGGGACCACCTTCTAAAGATAGAATCCCATTTGGCATCAAGAGCTCGATTAGAGTTTGACCTACCAGATATCCATGAATCCTCTCTTTCGAGATGAACTATCGCCTATGAAAGGGTTAAACACCTCCTTCATCAGATCCAAAACTTCACCATTGCATTAGCTCTAGCCATGGAAAATCCAGATCCACTATGTTTCCTATGTTAAGCATAACGCTATTTGCTAGCCGAATATATGCTCATTTAATACCAAGAATTTTCACCCTAAATTAGGGGTATTCTCTGCTTCATATGAAGATAATTATCAAATTATCATGTAAGACATATTTGTAGAGTATGCTTAATCACCTTTAGAGAGATTTTCTTGCCTCCCAAGAGGCATGGTGATAGCAAACATATCTCATGATTAAGAAATCCATAAGCTCACATATATCTACTTCGACCAATGTAACAAACCTTTCAATTGCTCCAAACATGCAAAAGAGAATGAGTGCAAAGGAGGAAAAATAAAGGAAAAAAACATACACCAGATGTCAGATGTCATGTACATGAAAGTAAAATTGCTTCAATATTTTTATTTTTATTCATATGTAATTGTCAACTAATGGAATTGACACTAGTACCCAAGTAGCAAATTAAACAATATGGAAACAACATATGCTCCATACCATAATCTCTTGTATGAACTTAGAAGTCCTTGAAAATTCTTAAAAAGGATAAAAACCTCAATATGCTTGTCGTAAAGGATGAAAATGCCACCATTTGTCCAGTATTTCCTTCAATACAACTCGAGAACACAAACCCACTTTTGTTTCCCATTTGCTGAATCCTCCAATATATAAAATCTCAATATTAGGGTAGTCATCTTGGCCATGGATTCCTTATGTGCACTCATTGATATCTCTCCATATGAAACTGAAAAAACAAATAACATTTTTTCCAAGGATAGAATTGATAAATCCACCAAGTTTGAATTTGAAACAACACTTCGCATCTTTTCCAAGAGTGGAACTGATAAATCCATTAAGTATGAAACTGAAATGATACACCACATTTTTTCCAAGAGGGTGGAATTGATAAAAAGAGCTTGAATTTCATTCTTGATTTAATGTTTATAACAACTTTGTCAATATTTTCATGAAGATCAAGTTGTTGAGAAAGAATAAGATAGATATGCAATTTTTCTTCCAATACAACTTAATTGCAATCATTTTCTTGCAAGAATCTAGGAGAATTACTTTTATTTCAAAGGAGATCTGAGGCTTCCACAAAGCCAATAAAAATCCCATCCTGCAAGACTCACAAACATGGAATGTGTGAAAGAGTTATAAATAACATCTTCATTCAAATGACTGAATTGGTAAAAAAAGAATAGCCTGAAGATATCAAACTAGAGACAAAAAAAAAGATGAGATCAACATTGCATAAGTAGAAAAAATTTATACATTTATCATTTATTTAGAATTAGAGGACACAATTTGTCTTTTACATTTATGGAGTTAGATCCAACTTTCATTGGTTAACTAAAATGGCCTAAGTTGTATTGAAAGATGGGCACTATATTAATCAAACGATCAAAAGGATTAAGGAAGATTCATGTGGATGAACAAATTTTCCACCTTTAGACACAAAAAGCAGTAGTGGGAAGCTTGAATCCTAAATTGCAATTGCAAAATAACATCTTAAAAGAAATAGATTGCTTGGTTGTTAGATATATACAAAGAGGTATATAAGCAGTGTTCAAGGTGACATTAATTAGTTTCCCTACATGGGAATATGATCAAAATTCCATAGTGCTGGAATATTTACTTTCTCAAGAAAATAAATTCCATTTACATCAACACATCTAATTGATTGATGAGTTTCATAGTCAAAATCTGAATATTGAATTACCTGCTAGCCACTGAGTAGAAGTATGCCATTTTTTCCAAGAGGGTGGAACTAATAAAGAGAGCTTGAATTTCATTCTTGACTGAATGATTATAACAACTCTGTAAATATTATCTGGGAGATCAAGTTGTTGAGAAATAATGAAATGCATATTCCTTTTTTCTTCCATTACAACTTAATTGCAATCATTTTCTTGCAAGAAGCTAGGAGAATTGGTTTCATTTCAAAGGAGATCTCATGCTTCCACAAAGCTAATAAAACACCCATCCTCCAAGAATCACAAACATGGAATGTGTGAAAGAACTACAAATAACATATTCATTCAAATGACTGAATTGGGGAAAAAAGAACAACCTGAATATATCAAGCTAGAGACAAAATGAATGATGAGATCAACACTGCCTAAGTAGCAGAACTTTATACATTCATTTATTTAGAATTAGAGCATAAAATTTGTCTTTTACATTGATGGATCTAAATCCAACTTGCATTGGTTAGCTAAAATGGCATAAGTTGTATTGAAATATGGGCACTATATTAATCAAATGTTCAAAAGTGTTAAGGAAGATTCACGTGGATGAACAACTTTGCCACCTTTTGACACAAAAATCAGTGGTGGGAAGCTTCAATCCTAAATTGCAATTGCAAAATAACATCGTAAAAGAAATAGACTGATTTCTTGTTAGATATATACAAAGAGGTATACAATCAATGTTCAAGGTGACATTACTTAGTTTCCCTACATGGGCATATGATCAAAATTCCACAGTGCTAGAATATTTACTTTCTAAAGAAAATAAATTTCCAATTGATATCAAAACATCCATTTGATTGATGAGTTTCACATTCAAAATATGAATATTGAATTATCCTCTAGCCACTGGGCAGAAGTATGCCATTAATGTTTAGTGCATACCTATGCTTAGACCTCACTATAGAGTTGAAAGGTTTTCTACCATGCTCCAATCGAGGTTGCAATCAAGGAAATATTCTCTTGTATTTGCTATATAACAGTCATTTTGGAAGCAATTGAGTGTTGCTTCTATTTTGGATTTTGCAAAATTGTGTGTGATACCTATAGGTGGAAATTCTGTAGAAATCTGCAAACTTATCCTGTACAAGGACTCTTAAAATAATATGGATAGTCTGATGACACTTGGATCAACCCCCCACATTTAAAACCTACTTGATGTGTTGCATCTTCCTTAGAGTTATCAGCTTCCCAGAATCTCTTGTTTAGGAATGATTCCATAATTAGATTTAATATTGAGAATATTCACCCTAACAATATCAAATTTCCTTACATGAAGACAAGGATGTTGTCATTTCTCAGCTAGATTACTCATCATAGAGAATTACTGTCTAATAATTTCCTTAGCAGCATTGACCATCTCAAAATGATGCATTTTCTCACACACAAAAAATGTGTGCCGATGTGCCTTGGCCAGTTATCTATAAGGGAAAAGAAAATAGGAATTCATGAATTTTGAGATCATCCCTACAATCCCTACAAGGAGACAAGTCTCTGAGAATAAGTTAAAGACAACCTTCAACAAGGTTTATGGACCCTATAGAATTAGAATAAATGTGGTTGATGTGGGTAATTGCTTAGACATTTTGAACAAAAGAAGACTCCATGAGATCTTCCACAACTCCTATTGAGAAAAGAAATGAGGTAGTAAGGTTGTTACTAAAATATAGGCCCCGCTCACAAATGAAGAGCGTGAGATCATATTGTTGGGACCAGAGAACATTTTGGAGGTGAATGTTCAAGGGTACCGACATTCAACTCCATCTTAATGGGCATAATAGCTCCCCATCCACTACATAATCAATCCAACTGTAGCTCAACTTCATTATAACTAATTGAAAAGTACTTTCTAAAATAAAACAACTTGGATTTCAAATATGATATATTGATTTTCATGTAGCATTCTATTTCTGTTGCCTCATTAGTTGCAATATTAGTTCGATTTTGGATACAAAAAATTGCATCAAAAGAGAAAGTGTTACCCCGTAGCTATCAAATTTTTCAAAGAGAGACTCACATCAATCATTGATCCTTCTCACACTAGCAAGACAATGAAATCCATAAATTGACTTAACAGAGAATAATTAAAAATACAAATCCTTATATTTTTCTTGTGGAACCTGTGGGTCCTATTCATCATCACTCACATCACATATATTTGTGATGACTCCTCTTCTCTAGGTGGCTTCCTTGGTGTCCATCCTCACTGGCATGGCCCTAAACAACTTGGTAATCTCATTAGCAACACCTCTTCATTGTCCTCAACCCTAGACTTGGTATTCCTTTGTACAATATAATACAATATAAATCTGAAAATGTACACTGTAATTCGTAAAAATCATAGGTATTTTTTATACACCATAAAAGTTCTTGTCAACATGATAGCTTAAACAAAAAAAGGTTAGAGTTCAATCTGGGCTTTCAAAAACTAGGTCGTAATCAATATATAACATGAAAATACTCAGTAGTGAGGAAAATTATTGAACAGTCAAAGCACAAAATATAGCTTCTGAAATCGATACGTGGAAAGAAACGTATTAAAATTTTGCTTGAAACCCATATTGGAGGGTTTATATGCTTCCTGAGTAAAATACAACAGTGTTGATAATATCACCGATATATCAATGATATTTGAAAATATCAAGATATTTTTGGCAAAACGATATATCACCGAGTAATTATTGCGATATTTTCTGTTTTGAAAATATCACAATCTTTTGAAAATATCGACAAAGTATCGCAATATTTTGAAAATATCAGATAAATATCAGTATATTTTCAAAATATCATCTATGTTTAAAAATCAGAAGAAAAAAATTGATTTTTTATTGTTTGCTGATATTTTCTGATATTTTTTTGATGTTTTCACTGATATTGCTGATAAGATGTTTTCAGGACCCTCGCCGTTATTTTTCCGATACCGATATTTTCAACACTAAAATAGAGCGTATAGATAGATATATTAAAATTAGGGCAACATCCCACTTTTGTTTTTAATTGCTTCTTTGCTCACTAAAATATTCCAAGTCTGAATCATAGAGATGATATGACGCTTAAAGCTAAGTTTATTTTCTCCAAGAAAAAGATAATTCAATTTTCGACATGACATAGAGCAAAATCCAATGAAGGAAGGATATAAAGGCAACAAAATGCACTTTCTCCCCTGTTTCTTGTTTATAATTTTTATTGGAACAAAACTGGATCTTTCATAACTGGAATGGCTAATTTCATTGTTGAGATTACATATTGTTGAGTTTTTAAAATTCCTTCTATATTAATATATAACATCGACATCATATATTTATTTAATCTGTTTTTGGGTATTATGGGCCAACTAACAAGGCCTTTACAACCTATTTCAATCACTTTTCAAGTTTTTTTACCTGAATTTTATTTTTTCAGTTGTAGCAAGGCCTCATGAAAAATGATGCATTTTGTGGGCGAGTTATCCTCCTTCCCTTGATAGGGATGGTTTTATCTGCTGATTATCGTTCCTAACGATTAATTGTGTTAAAATTTAACTGATCTAGTGCTAGCCACAACCTAGGAGTTGTGTTAAACTTTCACTGGTCTACTGGTAGATCACAACCCTCTTGAAAATTATGCAAGTCTACAGCTAGACCAAGTCCCATTAGAAAACAAGGGAACTTAGTATGTAGGCCACTGAGTAGCTCGAGTTTGTTATAAGTAAAGAAACTTTCTATAATGTACTTCTAGACCACAATATAACTGACAATTCTTCCAATCTACAACTAGACCACATCCCTTCGGAAAACCAGGGAATGCAGCATGCAGGCCACTGAGCAGGTCAAGTGTGGTATAAGCAACACAATTTTTTTATTAACCTACTGTTGGACTATTAGCCTAACTAAGAATTCTACCGGTTTATAGATGGACCACAACCCATCAAAAAACTGGGGCAACTTAGTGTGCAGGGCACTAACCAGTTCAAGCTTGGCATAAGATATCATTTTGGTTCTTTTTAATAAATTGATGCGAAGATGCACAAATCTAACTTAATAATGCCAATTGGATTGTCTTGATCATTTTAGTGAAGAAGAAAGGCCATGCACTCTTGAAATTTTTGGTCTATAAGTTGATATTTATAGTGTCATTCCAATGTGAAATATGTATATATCCTATCTTTTATACTAATCATGGATTTTTGCAATCTCAATTGATGAAGTACAGTGAAAAACACATTGATGAAAAAACACATGGTGCTTGACCAAGTTTTAGTTCTACTAAACTTTCACTGATCTACTACTAGAGCACAACCTGTTTGACAATTATGTTAGATCCAAAAATACGAATAGTCAGTGTGTATGCCACTAAGAAACACAAGTTTGGTATAAGATATATTTTTTAACTATTTATTGCTACACAAATAGACTGAACCTTCTTAATGAATTGATGACCAAGTCTAGCTAAAAATATTGGATCATTTCAATCCATGAAGTACAGTGAAAAAACACATTGATGAAGTTTAGTGGTATAGGTAAAAACCAAATTGATGAATTTAAGCTTAAGTAAATGGATAAGCCAGCTTGATGTAGTTAAGAGAAAGTACCATATCGAGTCCATGGAGAAACAAGTTGGTGTAACTAAGACGAAGAACTAGATCCAGTTCATGGAGCAAGAATTTATGTAATTAAGACGAAGTACTAGATCCTAAGGCATTTTAGGCTGTGTTGTTGGATGATGTTGTCATGGTTGTCACTGTTACATTCACTTACACAACTTAAAACACCTTGGGTAGAGTGAAAAAACCTTCCCTCCAAATTGAATGCCTAAGTTCATAGGAAGTACAATGAAAAGCATAGATTGAGGGTGTTCAAGATAGATGGAGAAACTTGAGAGAATTGAGGACTGGCTATGGTAGTATTATATTTGAAAAAGTCATTTTCAACTTTCCCAAGAAGATATTGCCCAATGGCCATGGATAAAGCCCCAATCTAGTTGCAACTTATACACAATTTTCCTGAGATGTAAGTAATAAATCACCATACATTGATGTCCCTATCCAATACTCATGTCTATTTACTATGAAAAATTGCAATATACATAACCAAAATAATATGAGATACAAAGAGAAAATCAAGATCTTGGTTTACAAGGCATTAATGAATAACTCAAAATATGAATTTTGTATGATGGGTTTCTGATTTGAAATAGACAAGATTAGTAATTCTGTGCTAATCCCCCATTCAGAATAAAACCCAAGATTCTTATCATTTTCTTATCAAGTGCTTAAGGATTCAATACTTTTGCGTAATTAACTGATTCCCATGAGAGTTTCTTATGTAAATGCTATAAACAACTTGACATAAAATATATGTTGAACAACAACAATTAATAGCAAAGAAAATCAAAATACAACACACAACAAAGAGATGTGTTGAGGATTTCACCCCTCCTGGGCTACGTCTCCTTGGTCTAGCTTCCAATGCTTGGAATTCTCTATTATGCTCAAATTACAACAAAGGTGTGTTTACAATGGTCAAATGCCTTTGAAACCTGTCTCAATGAGTTCAAAATACTCAAAAATGGCTTTCTAGCCTCTTTTTGCATCCCATTTGGATAACAATTGAAGAAGTTATGACTTCTCCTAGTTCTCCCATTAATTGTTCCACAAAATTCTCCAAAACTCACATAATTCTATAGATTAACTCCAAAATTCACTAACTGGGCAAGAATTTCTCCACTTCGTGGGTCATAACCTGTTGGCCATATCGCAAATCACAATCGGTGAAGTTCAGCGGGCTGGAGGTCTTGTTAACACTGCGATTGCGATATTGGCGAACCTGAAGGGAGTTTTGACTGGAATTTATAATCACCTCACATCCGAGTACTTTATCACATTTCATAGTTCAGCGGATAATTAACGACAGTCTTAAGTGGACTTTTTTTTCCTACAACATGTCATTTGCGATTTGCAAGTTATCGCATCGCAACCTGGTAACTATCGGGGGCTGAATCTGACCTATTCTCCCCTCGCCGATTTGCGATTGTGATATATGATGGCCTTATCGCATCGCAACCCTGAACCTACTGGGGCTGATTTGTAATGCCTTTCCACCTATGAATTGTGATTTGCGATATGTGAGGGTGAATGGTGGGTTGCCACTTGGCGCCTCGTCATTCACTGAAGGACTTGCCACGTCATCCAATTATGTCATGTAGATAAGTCAGACTTGAACTCTGGCTTGCTCTAACTTCTGCATACGAACTCGGATTTGAGTGTCATTCACACCGTTGGATTTAGAATAACGAGCTCTTCGATCTGAAGCTAAAATTATCAAGATTCTGATGCTTTGAGTTTAGAGCATAATTTTGAGCACCTGATCACTCCTCCCCACTAGAATCCTTTTGGACACTAGAAGGATCACTTTCAGTTATTGAAAAGATGAGGGTATTCTTCCCTCACCTTCCTCTCTTCAATTCATTTGGCCTTTGTTGGATTTGTACCTTCAAGCCCCACTTGAATATAATCAATATTTCCCTTTTTTGTTGTCCTTGTTCTTCTATCAAGTATAGTGTCTTGCTGAAGCACATCAAGGAATTCTGGAGAAAAATCTTCAGTTGATGGAATTTGTACATTTTATCCTTTATCCTCAATCAAATGAGGCTCATACAATCTCAAATTTCAACATTAACAATGGAATAAATTTGCATATATGAAGGCAAATCTAGCTTGAAAGAATTATCACCAATCATTTCCAGGATTTCAAATGGACCATAATGGATTGGTTTCAAATTTTTACTTGACCTTGAAGCCTTTCCTTGCTAATGTAGATCCCAACCTCATCATCTACTTGAAACTGATGATCCTTGTCTAGTCAATTTAGTATGTCCTAAATTGCTCTACATAAATTATCAATCTGGGTATCATAAACTGATGAAGCGTGGTGCACCATATGTGCTTAGTTAACCTTTATTTTACTTCGTTGTTTTATAGTTTATGTTGTTTTTGGGGTTTTGTTCTTGTTGGTTTCCTAAAGTGTTTAATGCAATTGGAAATCCTATTCTAAGGTCTTAAGAATACTTTTAAAGGTAAAGTATGGATGTAGATTTCAAGACAAGGTTTATGTCCATTATAGTAACTTCCAAAACTTAGCACTTCAAAAGATCTCAGAACATGCTATTGAAAAATTAGTAGTTAAACAAAAGTGTAAATATGCAACTACTTAAATCAAGTAAAATATGAAGTATTGATCATGAAATCATTGTCTCTACTGCTCATCTAATTACAGAAATAAAATCTAAACTATTGCACTCAAACAAACCAAAAATTGCAGAATAACGAAAGCAAGATCAGTTTACTTCACTTATAATCCGATAGCTCGCCAAGTAGCTTCTTGGGTTAAGCCATGGCACCGGAGATAACGTCAAATAACATGAAGAATTGATATCTAAATTACCTACTTGCAGATTAATGAAAGAAAAATCAAATTACTTCACTTATAATCCGATAGCTCGCCAAGTAGCTTTTCGAGGTTAAGCCATGGCACTGGAGATAAAATCAAATAACATGAAGAACTTGATATCTAAACTACCTACTTGCAGATTAATGAAAGTAAAATTAAATCACTTCACTTATAATTCAATAGCTCGCCAAGTAGCTTTTCGGGGTTAAGCCATGGCACCGGAGATAACATCAAATAACATGAAGAACTTGATATCTAAACTACCTACTTGCAGATTAATGAAAGTAAAATCAAATCACTTCACTTATAATCCGATAGTTCGCCAAGTAGCTTTTTAGGTTAAGCCATGGCACCAGAGATAACATCAAATTTGATATCTAAACTAGATAATAGCATCAAACAAATCTCACTAAAATCAAAGTATAACAACTGAAATTTAATAGCTAAAGTTCAGTAGAGGAAGCAAATCTCAGATCACCACTTGATGCAAAAACTACATTAGCAAGCTTGAGCAAAAACTAATAAGCAAATACAAGAACATATAAAGAAAAACTAATCTACAATCAACCAGTTGAACACATTTTCATGAATTAAAATTGCATGAATGGAAAATCTAAACTATCAGACTTGAAAGCAATAAAATGACATACTTGAATGAAATCAAAGAAAAAGCAAAATCTACTCTACCTTACATTCTAATATACGCGATGACATCTACTTCACATCTCCTTCCATGTTGAGAACATCAAAGCTTTATTCAAATTCTTCAAAATTACAAAGTACAACAAAGCTCTCCAAAGCTTTCCAAAGCCATCAAGGAAGAACTACAAACTCCAAGCTAAAGAACTAAAAGCCAAGCTAAGCTAAGCTAAAAAATGAAGGAGAGAGATCTCCTATTTATACAAAAAGATGAGAAGCCATATCATTAATGAGAGTCCATGAATCTCTCCCTCTACCTCAAGAGTCCTAATCAAAATAGGAATTGATAAGACACATGTCTTCTTAGAGTTTCAATACAATTAGGAGATGTGACACATATCCTCATGATCCCATGATTCTTTCCACTCAAATTCGAATTTGGCCTTAGAGTGCCACATAAAGGTCTTCTAGAAGCCTCCTTTTGACCTACACATGTCAACAATCTAAACCCACTTGTTAAGTATAAGCATATGCACATTATTTTCTAGTTTTTAACCACAAATTCACTTAAAAAGGCTAAGAATTAATAAAGTTTGGAAAAACATAAATGTGGCCCAATGATAATGAAAGTGGGATGAATGTAGTGATATAGTAGTGAAATGGAGGTGATATAATGGACATAAAAGTGAAACTATAATGGAAATTAATGACATTTTCAAGACCCAACAATCCACACGATGCTTATCATGCCTTGCTTTATACTTATCTTGACTCTTTTCTAGTTGCTCTTGAAATGTTTGGTTAATCAACTAAATTTTCTCAATGAATGTCTTTTCTATGTCTATGTCGTTATGTCCATCTAGAGCTACACATTTCTCAAATATGAAATCCAAAGGAAATTTAGGCAAATAACCAAGACATGTCTCAAAAGGCAAAGTTAGATTAGAAGAGTGTTTTGCTTGGTTGTAAGCAAGCTGAATATAATGAAACTATTCATCCCACAACTTAGGATTTTTTCTCCAATATCCTCTTAGAAAGTGAATAATTGTCCTATTAACCACTTGAGTTTTACCATATGTTTGTATATGGAAGGTTGTACTTTTATTAAACTTGGTGTCCATCAAGTTCCATAAACTTGACCAAAAATTCCCAACAAATTGGGAATCATGATCACTTACAATAGAAGTAGGTAATCCAAAATGAACCCAATACATTTTGAAAGAAAAGTTGAGTTGTTTTTTTAGCTGTAATTTGTTTTTTACAAGGAATTAATATGCACATCTTGTTGAACCTATCCACAACTACGTACAAATAATCATGACCTTTCCTTGATAAATGTAGATCTCCCACAAAATCCATAGAGACACTCTCCCATGGACGTGAAGGCACTGTAAGTAGTGTGTACAATCCTAGTTTCGTATTACTAGGCTTACTGAATGCATACAATGAACAACCTCAAATAAAACATGACACACTTTCAAGCATACGAGGCCAGTAAAAATACCTCTAAAGATTTGCACTTTTTTACTTACACGAAATGTCTAGCAATAAGAGAAGTGTGCGCTTCCCTCGTGACATTTACTCTCTCTCCTTATGGAACACAAAGTTTTCCCAAATGATGCAACAAATTATCATGAACATGGTATTCTAATTCCTCAACTTGGTGGCCTTAACTCAATTTTAAATATTCCTCTTGAAATTCAGTATCATGTGCATATTGCTCAACATAACTTTCAAGCAAAACATAATGATTCTTGAGTAAAATGGTTGCATTAACAATCGGTCTAGAAATAATATCAACAACTTTGTTATAAATACTTTTCTTGTACCTGATTACCAAGTGGAATTGCTGTAAAAATCCCATCCATCAAAAGTGCCTTGATTGTTGCAATTTTGTTTGAGATTGCAGATATTGCAAAGGTTTATGATCAGTGTGAATAATGGTTTCTTTTCCCATCAAGTAATGCTTCCATTTCTTCACACTTTACACCAATGTGTAAAGCTCTTTATCATACGTAGGATAATTAATAACAATGCCATTAAAAATGTCAGAATGAAATGAAATGGGCTTACCATGCTATAAAAGAATTGCACCCATGGCATAGTCACTTGCATCTGTTTGTATTTCAAATGGTTGTTTCAAATTCGACAATGCTAAAACTGGGGTTGGACTGATCTTTTGTATTAAAGAATCGTATACTTTTTTTTGTTTTCCTTCCCATTGGAAGACAACCTTCACACTAGTCAAAGCATGTAGTGGACCTGCTATGGAAGAGAAATTGGCAATGAACTTCCTCCAATACTGTGCTGCTCCCGAAAAACTCCTTACTTCTATGACTGATTTGGGTATTGGCCAATTCACAATGACCGAAAATTTAGAGGGGTCAATCTTCAGCTCACCTCCTCGAACTATGTGGCCCAAATAAACTAAGGAAGTTTTTCTCGAATTCACATTTAGACATCTTCATAAATAGTTGTTATTTTCTCATGACTTCCAAGTTGTTATTTTCTCATGACTTCCAACACTTTCCTCACATGCTTGACATGTTCTTCTCGTAATTTTTTAAATATAAAAATATCATCTAAATAGACAATTACAAACTCATCAAGAAATGATCTTAAAACATCATTCATAACTCTCATGAATGTAGCTGGAGCATTGCAAAGACCGAAAGGCATAACCAGCCAGTCTAACAATCTTTGTTTGGTCTTAAATGTAGTCTTCCAAATATCCTTATCAACTATTCTAACTTGATGATATGGAATTCTCAAGTATAATTTAGTGAAATATTTTTCCTTCTTCCACTGATATGGCAAATCATCTATTATGGGTAGTGGGTATTGATTCTTTATGGTAATTTTATTCAAGCCTTGATAATCTACACACATGTGCCAGGTTCCAGCGTTCTTGGGTACCAAAACAATTGGTGAACCACATCATTAAGGAAATTTTGAGGTGTAAAATGGGCCTCCTAAGCAAAATGTACAACCAAAATAAGATTTATAAGAACCAATAGGATTCAAAATGATGATGTCAACCATGGGGAATGATTCACCATTTTTGGAGTAAAAAAGTAAAAATAATAAAATAACAAAACTATTTTTTCAACTCATATTTTCAACTTATATCCCTAAGGTTTTACTCAAATTTCGAGCGGGAGCACTCGTTAGATGAAAAATTTAATTCCTCATGCAAGTAGTACTCATATTACATACTTTCAATGGACCTTGCTACATGAAAAATGAGAAACACATGAAAAAGTGTGATTGCAATCATGTTTTTCATGTATTTCTCATTTTTCATGTAGCACGGTCCATCTAAAGTATGAAACATGGGTACTCCTTGGATGAGGAATCAAAATTTTCATCCAACGAGTGTTTCTGCTCGAAATTTGAGTAATCCCATGGGGGATAAGTTGAAAATACGAGTTTAAAAACTAGTTTTTTCTTCTTTTTTTCCCTCTAAAATTTGATGATGTAATGTAATCTATTTTATTATTTCCACTATTATTTTACAATTTCCTTAGGAGGCCCATTTTAGACCTCAAAATTCCCCTAATGGGCAAGGTAGAGAGACGAATTACTCCTTTATCTAACAATTCCTGGACTTGTTTTTTAATTTCTAAACTTTCTAGAATTGACATTCGATACATACCAATGTTCGGGAGTGAACAATCTTGTTGTAGCTATATTTCATGTTGAATTCCCCTTTTCAGTGGAAATCCTTTTGGTTCTTGGAACATGTCTCCATATTGGTTGACCACATCAGTGAGTTCATCTTTTAGCTTTACATCATAGCCTGGAAAGGATTCCTGCTCCATGTCATTCTT
This sequence comes from Pinus taeda, assembly GCA_000404065.3. Lineage (NCBI taxonomy): Eukaryota > Viridiplantae > Streptophyta > Pinopsida > Pinales > Pinaceae > Pinus > Pinus taeda. The sequence continues at coordinate 42,240 of APFE030760322.1, read as the reverse complement.
CTGCTTGATCATAAAGAGCACAAGACTCTTGCTGGAATTGACCAGTCGCTTCATTTTCCCTACATTAACAATCGAAAGATATTTTTTCTTGTTGTGAGCTCTCACAATATATTCTACTCCATTTTTGAATATGTGATATTTGTTTTAATGCTAATGGAAAATAACTTTTATATCATAAAGGTATGGGCTACCCAATATGATGCCACAGATGTTTAATGGAACAATGTCAAGCTCCACTTCATCTCTAAAATTTGTAGTAATTACGAATTTTAGCTTATACTTTCTCGTAAACTGCAATTGCACATTGTCACCTACCCATCCAAGCCGATATGGTTTATGATGTGGAACAATTTCCATATTTAAACTCTTTACAATGTTCTCAGAGATAAAATTGGCTTGAGAATCGTTATTGAACAACGTATCAATCTTGTGGTGTTTCGATATTACCCTTATGTGAAACAATTCTATTCTCCTCTTCTAATTCGGAGTTTCATGTTGTGAGCCTGAAGAACTAGTGTTGGAAATGGATTCCTTTCCTTGGAACCCCATGGTTGTGATTTTCATTTCACCACCCGATTTGGATCCCAAATCCTTTTCTTAAGTGATTGTAGCTGTCTTTTCTTTTCCTTTGTTTTTTAATTTATTTGTTTTCATTTCAGGATGAAGCTTCTAATAGTGATTTTCATCATGACCCTCTCTAGAATAATTCTTGCACACGGGTTTCTCCCATTATTTCTTAACAAAAGAATTTTTCTTTTGCTTTCCTTTAAATTTCTTCCCTTTTTCACCACTCCATAATGGCTTCTTCTTACCTTCTTCTTGTACATTTTTCCCTCTTTCTTCGAGGTGTGTAGCTTGAACAAAAACCTTATCAAGATTCATGGGACTAAACATAAGAATGGTGTGTCAAATATAGCTATGCAAACCTCCTATATATTTCAGCAAAGTATCTAATGACTATAAGTCTACTCCTAGCATAAGAGATCTTCTCCTAAACTCTTGAGTATACTCTTGCACATTTTGACCTTTTAACTGCTTGAAATTTTGCCAATTCATGATAGCTTTTTTCATATGGGCTAGAGGGTAGAATTGTCTTTTTATAGCAACAATGAAGTCATACCAAGTATTAATAGATACCTTACCATGTTTTTTGATCTCGTCTTGAGTCCTTGCTTCCCACCAAATGAGTTTTTCACCCTCCATTCTTAATTAAGGAAACTAAATTTTGATATCATCCTCTTGAAGGTTACGAATTCTACAATACACCTCCAACTTACGAATCCAGTTATCCAACTTTTCTACATTAACTTCTCCATTGTACATAGGCAACTCGAATTTAACATCAAGATTTAGAAAAGGTGATTTACCAGTTCCTTTTGCAGAATGATGATGAGTATGAGTATGGGTTGTCATAGTGGAAGAGGGTGAATATGCTTGTGAAGTATAAGATGAAGAAGATGGTGGAGAGGGTGGAGGTTTGTCTCCATTCCCATTGCCTCCTTTTCCATTACCTCCTCCTGAAGAGCCTTCTCCTTTGGGAGGTTTGTAACATTCTCCTTGCAATATGCTATTCATATCTTCATAGAGGACCTTCACCATCTCTGTCATATCAAAGAAAGCCTTTCCAAAGGTCTTCTCATCTTCGGTCATGTTTTTAGGTTCTCCTTAATGAGACATGGTCTCTGAAAAATCAGCTGCAACTTCTGCAACTTGAGGATGTACTGGTGTATAATACTTTGGCAACCTTTCTCTTCTTCCACTTGATCCAACTATAGGGCTTTCAGCCAACTTCCCTTCTCCTCTTTTGATTTTTATCCTTGTAAGCATGACATAAACTTGCAAACAATTAAATACTCCTTTCACAAAGAAAATCTAGTAAGAAAAAACCAGTGCTTTGATACCAACTTGATCTGAAATGGAGCAAATTAGTAATGTTGTACTAATTCCCCATTCAAAATAAAACCCAAGATGCTTATCATTTTCTTATCAAGTGCTTAAGAATTCAATACTTCTGCTTAATTAATTGATTCCCATGAGAATTTCTTATGAAAATATTATAAACAATTTAACATAAAAAATACGCTGAAAAATAGAAATATAATAGCAAAGAACATCAAAATACAACACACAAAATAGAGATTTAATGAGGAGTTCACCCCTCCTGGGCTATGTCTCCTTGGTCCATCTTCCAATGCTTGGGCCTCTCTATTATGTTCGAATTACAACAAAAGTACTGGTGTAGAAGACTTTGGAAACCTTGGTCTTCTCCACTTGACCCAACTATAGGGACTTCAAGCAGCTTCCCTTCTCCTATTTTGAGTTTTAATCTTGTAAGGATGACATAAACTTGCAAACAATTAAATCCTTCTTTCACAAAGCACATCTAGTAAGAAAAAACCAGTGGTCTGATACCAACTTGATCTAAAATAGAGCATATTAGTAATGTTGTGTTAATTCCACATTCATAATAAAAATAAATATTGTTATCATTTTCTTATCAAGTGCTTAAGGATTCAATACTTTTTCTTAATTAATTGATTCCCATGAGAGTTTCTTATGTAAATGTTATAAACAATTTAACATAAAACATATGCTGAAAAACAACAATATAATAGCAAAGAACATCAAAATACAACACACAACACAAAGATTTGATGAGGAGTTCATCCTTCCTGGGTTACATCTCCTTGGTCCAGCTTCCAATGCTTGGTCCTCTCTGTTATGCTCAAATTACAACAAAAGTATGTTTGCAATGCTCAAATGCCTTTGAAACCTGTCTCAATGAGTTTATAATACTAAAAAATGGCTATCTATCCTATTTTTGCATCCTAGTTCTCCCACTATTCGTTCCACAAAATGCTCCAAAACTGGCATAATTCTACAAATTAACCCCAAAATCCACTTACTGGGCAAGAATTTCTCCATGTCACGGGCCATAACCTGTCGGTTGTATCACAAATCGCAACCAGTGAAGTTTGGCGTCCTAGAGGTCTTGATAACATGATGGAAAACTGCGATTACGATATCAGCAGACTCGACGGGAGTTTTCACCAGAATTTCTGAAGGCCTCGCGTCCGAGTACTTGATCGCATTTCGCAGTTTGGCAGAGAACCAACGACAGTCATAAGTGGACTTTTTCTTCCTATGACATGCGATTTGTGATCTACGAGTTATCGCATTGCAACCTCGTAACTATCGGGGGTCGATTCTGGCCTGTTTTCCCCTCACTGATTTGCTATTGCGATTTACGATGGCCTTATCACATCACAACCCTAAACCTGCCATGGTCGATTTGTAATGCCTTTCCGTGTGCGGCTTATGATTTACGATATGTGAGGGCAAATTATGGGCTTCCACTTGCTGCATCCTCATTCGCTGAAGGACTTGCCACGTTATCCAATTCTTCCATGTAGATAAGTCAAATTGAACTTTGAATTGCTCTAACTTCTGAATACGAACTCAGATTTGAGTTTCGTTCACATCATTGGATTCAGAATGACGAGATATTCGGTCTGAAGCTAAACTTATTAAGATTCTAACACTTTTATTTTTTAGCATAATTTTGAGCACCTGATCAGTTTCTTGTAGTTTAACTATGGTCTTTTCAGCAAGAACATTACAACAAGTGAAGCCTGCATATCAACAAACCAAGAAATACAACATCTCAAAATCTGATCCACGTGGTTATCACACTTGGTCTTCTAATTTTGCGGGCCATCTTGGCTTTTACACATTGTACATGGGTGTCCAAGAGTTATTCAAGTTTTCTTCTTCCACCATCCCAACCTTAAGCAATGTGAAAAAAATTAGATTGTAGTGACCCAGCTTCGTAACTAAATGTTTTAATAAATTCCTCTCAATTACCCTTAGAATCTGAAATATGAAAATCTAATCTCTTTACAGACTACATGCATGTAAATCCCAAAGTGTTTTGTTGTGGTTTTTGTGGAGTCCAATGAACAAGGAGTTTTCAGCATTTTATATTCACTAAAATATGTCTTCAATTTAGTAATATGATTGTCCTATTATCATATTCTATACATTCCTAATTTCAACTTTTCATGCACACTATTTGCCATGTCTCCTGTCATGAGCTTCATCACCATGAATATTTACTGCTATGTAGTGTTTACGAGTTTGTTAGTTGTGTAAACTGACACAAGACCAAAAGATACTTCTCTAAATCAAAATTTGTAATCCAATAGTTGATATAGAACTCTAAGTTTTCAAAAATTTGAGAAAAAACACAATGAACATATACATAAAATTGATGCAAGCAAATCCATGCACAAACTTAAAGGCTAACACTTCCAAACTTGTGTTGCAGGATATGTGTAGGTAAGGGCCATATCCTGTATGTTTCCATACTGAAACGTGTGGTATGGTCGAGAAAAACATTTCAGGCAATATGCATGTCTCCCACCTATGGGAAACACATTTCATAAAGCATGAAACACATTTCTAGGCTATACCGCCATTCATAGAATGGATTTCCAAAATTGTTTAGTTGATTCATTTGCTTATTTTTTACTGGGTCTGATAAAAAATGCTGGAAATTGATGGTAAAGTTGAATTCTTGAAGTAAATTTTACATTTCCTTCATCTTCCTTTAAAATCCATTTACTTAAACGAAAGAGAAAGATGACATTTCCTTTATCTTTCCTTTTCTATCTTTCTACGTAAATTTAAGTAAAAGAGTAGAAAAGGAATAAAGGAAATGTCAACTTTTACGTTAAGACATTAACATAAGCATTAATTGTTTCAGGGTGTCTGAAAGTGGCTACAACCTCATCATCCTCCATAAGCATTAATTGTTTTAGGCAGTTTGAAAGTGTTTCCAACCTCATCAACCTCCATATGGAGAAAGTATAATTTCATATCCCGTTCAAAATTTAGCGGACTTGACAATTTTCAAGATTTTAAGGTTGGCAGGAATATAACATTTTCATTGCATTCTATCATGTATGAGGGTATCAAATTTGGCATTTAATCAATATCACCACGCCCATTATGTAGCCCAACCTTCGCGAAAATGTACCCTGCACTTAAGCCAAAATCATTGATTAGGCATGGTGAGATTTTTCTACCATATTTGACTAATGTTCTTGGAGAATCAAGGTAGAGGAAAAAGCTAGAAAAGGAGGCAGAGGGTGATACTCATGATGAAGATCCCAATATAAGAGAGGTGAAACATTGCTCGACATTTAAATGTTCTTGATCATTTGTTAATGATGCTTTCTCTCAAAATTTCAATATATATTCTTTTCTGTGATATCATGTTTCCTTGTGTCCTAAGTTATATATTCTTATTTCGTAATGTCATGTTTCCCGGTTTCCAAATGTTTGAGAGGTCACATTTCCATTTCAAGAACTCATACCCATTTCCCCATACTACAATTTAGTTCCAAACCAAACCCATAAAGCTAAATGTAAGACAAAAAAATATTATTACTTTCCAGAAATGCAACATCAAACATGGATGAATTTTCACCAATTCTAGGCATACCCTTTACGGAGATTGCAACTGCTATCATCTATGCATATCATTTTCAAACTGTGACATTCACCAATTATGTCTATGCTAGAATATAAGCTTGACAGTTCTCTTCATATTCAAAAGAAGTCTCTAGCCAGTGTTGAGGAAAAAAACATATCATGGGAGAGACCAAGGGCCTGAAGACAAAGTGAAATGATCCAGTGTAAGAATATTGAACACTGTGACTTATTTTCAGTTAGGCACTTTCATAGTACCATGTCCTATTGCAGGCTTATAAATTCATGACCACTTAATTCCAGTTTACTTGAGAATACACTTCAGTTCCTATTAATACATTTGACGCTTGTAAATGAAAACAATAACAATAATATAAAATAAAGGTTCCAACTTCGTAGTAGTTATAAATCGAATAACCTATATAACACAATGATGCATTCACATGCATCTAATATGCCTTCAATGTGCATTCTAACGCTGACACTCGGGAGTAATATCATAGCTTACCTTAGCCACAACTGAACCTTGAAAATATTTTTTGTTTTATAGGATATAGAAAGGATATAGAGGGTAAAGAGATCCAAAGAAGCCATATTAGACAATATATGCACAAAATCCACCCCAGAAGTGAACTCACCCATATGAATAAACATCGTCAGGTTTCTTCCTGGAAACTACCATTGCAAACTAGGAAAAAGATAGAACAACACAAGCAAAATTTAAATGAAATACATCTTTTCAAATAAGGAAAAAGATAGAACACCACAACCAAGAGTTAAATGAAATGCATCTGATACTAAACCTGCACAAATCAATCAGAATAATTTTAGCTGCCTCATAAAATTGGGGGGTTTAGCAAATTTTAACTTGCTTCCTATCTCCTACTTTAGATCATCTAGGTGACAAACGTCCAAGATGAAAATCCAAATAATAAAAAGAAATCATTCCACCATGAAATTAGCTCCAGAAATCCACTATCAAATAGCCTGAAAATTGGAATCAAGAATCAAGATCCTTTGCATGTTTTCTCTATCAAACTAGACATCAGTTTTAAATTGGAATTAAAACAAACCTTCCACAAATTGAATTGATTGATTTATCATTTTTTCCATCTAGATTCTAACATAGCAATTGTATTTGTTTATGACGCAATTATTTCTTATAACTTAGTGTGTTGCATGGGATATAGAAGCAGACTTTTAAATGGTATTTTGTATTATGAATATGTTATTGTGCTTATTGGCTTGAAATAGGTTTTAGGATATTTACAAGTAGCTAGACCTGGAAGTCGTATTGGTCCACAACAAAAATTTTTGCGAGATATGCAGTCATGCATGTGGAAGCTTATAAGTATTAACAAACTTCTAATTAATTCAAAACTGCAAAGCTTAGTATCAAAATCCAGAGTTAGTTTCTATGTATATACTATATTTGTGTATGACATGTGTAGTCGCACATGTTGAAGGTTGTAAACATTGACAAACATTTGATTAATTCATGACTCCAAAGCATACTTCAAAATCTAGAGTTAGTCTCTATGTATATAGTGATTCTGATGACATTTTTTTTTATACTTGGTTCCTTTAGGGTGAATTGATGAGGCACCAAAAGTCTGGTTCCAATAGAAATACTAGGGAGAATATGATGCCTGCAGCTTGTGACTCTATTTTATCATAAAGTGATCTAGCTTTTGAATCAAAAATGGATGCTCTATATATTGGGACAAACACCTATAAGCACAGGAAAATAAATTCTTCTGGATTGAAAAATTGTTCAGTAAATCATGTTGTCAGAAAACAAATTTTTTAGGCATAAATGAATCAACTGTAAGTAAAAGAAAATTGGAATTTTGTCAATGTTTTTCCATAGCCAAGCTTCGATGATGCCTTTTTCTAGCACATTGAGATGGCCTTAATCTTTTAGGAATTTTTCTACCATAATTCCAAAACTCATGGACTAATGGTAGGGTTGTTTCCAGATACTTTAATTCTTTTTAGGATGAATATTTCTTATTTTGTTGCAAGGATGGATTGCTTCACATTTTCTTCATGTGTTTCATAAAACTATTAATCACCCATGATTTGGCTCTGGAACTTTGACTTTAACTTCCTAATGCTTTTCAAAAGTTACTATACAATGAATCAACTGTTGCTTGATAATCTGTAGATACTATTAACTTTTAGAGAATTCCATATAAAATATAAAATATATGATATATGAATCCTTCACATTTATTGTTTTCCCTTTCAGAGTACCACTCTAATGCAATGATTTAATTGCCCATCTTAATTTTTTTTGCATGGTACAGCCATTGGATTGCACCACCTTATTGGTACACATTTTCATGTTGATTTAATCAATTGGTGATTATTAAGGGGTTGGGCTATAGTTTTGTTAGAACATTAACCTTTGTGGAAACGTGTCAAGGTTGAATTTTCCATTTAATGGTTAATTCAATGTATTTTATCTAGATTAAGTTAAGTTTCTTAAATTCCATACTTGGTAGTTATCATACTTTAAGGGGTTTATTTGGAGGATGCTTAGGCTTTTACATGGAACACTACTCTCTTGGTAGTCTGAAATGGAAAACAATAGATATGAAATCACTGATAACGCAATGATTTAATTACCCCTTTTAATTATTTTTTTAAGGGAAGAAATTGCTTTATAACCACCTTCTTCCTTTCTAATATGATCTTTAATATATTCACCATTACTGGTACAAAATCATAAAACTTATTGTGAAGAGTTATTTTTCAAAGGCTTTTTTTGGGAGGTTCTTATGGTGCATTTAGTGCACTGCATGTGACAATATTTAACAATTATAAAATATCAGTTGTTATTCCTTTTACTTGGGACGCAATGCAACTTTATTATGAAGAATTATAGTGTTCCTATTATGCACGTGAAGCATTGGACTTGTTACTTGTTCATTAATGTTTGTTACACCTTATTATATGCCATTTCACTTCAAGATTTTCATCTAAGTGGTGGGATTTTGTTGCTGGTCGAGTTTGAGCATCAAACTGAATTGGCATGATATATCTCCTTGGATCCCTTTTTCTCCATGGCATTGGATTATTTTTTATGGTCTTTGGTTAGACGATTGGGCTCATCAATGAGAACTGGCTCATCACTAAGATTGGCTCCAACATATGATAGTGAATGTATTTCCATTTGTCGAAACTCAAACTGGTGTTTGTAAACATGACCTGGTTCGCGGGTATTTCCCAATTGACTGGTTACAAATGCCTAAAATATCCATCTAGACAACCACATAACATTTTTGCAGAATGGAAAATTTTCACAATCAGCCATGAACATTCCACTTGGCCTCTTCCTCTTGAGTTCCATATTATTCTCTTGGGAATCTTGACAACATGGAATGATATCTCCAATAGTTTGGTGATCATCTACCCCTACTGTAGGGGCCTTAACAAAGAAAATTTTCATGGCCTCAGAAAGCTTCTCCTTTTTCCATTATGTATTTAGAAAGCAAGTTGTTGGCTTCTTTAAGCAAGTCATCAAAACTTCATATTTACTCTTTGAACCTATACCCACTTGTTTCATGTCACATTCCATCATGTCATGAAGTTATAGTCTCTAGAGTTTATATCCCAAAGAATCATAGCCCATAACAATTTCCTTGTCCAACCTTGTTGGACCAAACCATGTATTCACATCTTTTGCAATGTAGCAGCAATTTGGTAATCTTTTAATGCAATCATGCATAGTTACATCAGTTCCAATTATAGCCTTAGCCATGCAATTTAGTAATTCAACTTCACTCAAAAGTGTCGGTGATCTTGTGATACTTGCATCAAATGTCAATCTTGTTCGAACAAACTATTTTTTCTATTTCTTTTAACAAATATCAGGGACATAACAATGTAGGTTCACAAATATTGTTACCAAGAAAACTATCCCTTATTGAAGATAAAGGGTAGTAGCCACACAATTACCAACTCGAGCACATGTAATAATGGCCTCATCTAGGTTGTATGTCACAGTGTGTCATGAAGAAACATAGCCACCACCTTCAAGTAGTGCAATAGAAGCACCAACATCATGGAAAGGGTTATGAACAAGGGTGGTATCTTCCTATAAAACTCAGAAATCAACTGTACGCCAACTAGATGGAGATTATCCAGGAGGAAAGGATGATATTTCTACTGGATCTTGAGTATTCAAGATAAATGTGCAGAAGCCAAAATCATTTCTGAAAATGTCAACCAGGCACATTGAATTAAGCAGCATGTGACCTTTTGGATTATTGTTGTCTTGAGATACTTCAAGCTAAAAGGTTTCTTTAATAAAATCATGGTCCTCCAATGTTATTGATTCTGCCAAACACATACTCAGGATTAACAATGTTATCCAAATATGAAAAGCTTCATGTATCACAAAGTTAAAACAATATTGACAAAACCTGGGAATTTAACAAAGTCAATGAAGCAATAACATATGCTAAGCTCATCAAATCTAAGGGTACTTAAAATTTCATTGTTGATAATGCAAAAGAAATTACACTTTCATTTTTGTAGAGTTCCTTGATGAGATTATAAACATTCAGTGAATGAAAAATTGAGGAACCAAGTAAAGGATTCTCAGAATTCGATGTGTCACTACTGTGAAAGCCTATGGAACCAGCAATATTCCATTCTCTATGCATTGATTTAGTTTTAATTTCTACTAAATTTGTGCCCTTAAGGGGGGTCACCATTATCACTTCCGTCCCACAAAATTCAATACGTGCAGTAAACACACTTGAGTTCCTTCCTATCACCCAAAATATAGTGGCATCATCATAATTCATCTTGATTTCAAAGCTGGCCAAATAATCATAGTTGACTTTTCTTGAAATTTTTTCATAAAATGTTAGCTTAAGGGTGTATGTGTTTTTATGCAAAACTACATTGAATGTATTACCCCATGTTGGCCATATTTTAGTGCCCCTCATTATATTTCCACATTCCACCTCTACAGATGTATTTAACATTTTCACACTTCCACTCCCATTTGAATAATTTCCTTCATGTGGATTTAATAGTCTCGCTAAAGTAGCTCCCTTTGTCTTTGGCCTAACAACATTACTCGTTGAAGCTACTATAGCATAAATTATCCCAACAATAACGCTTATCTTCAAGTTTACAAATGAAAGAGAAATGTATTTAAGTTGGGGTTCAACCAAGGTTCTTCTCAAAGTCTTAGTGAAGAGTTTTTCTAGCCATGATGAAAAAACATGTATCTCGGTTGTAAGGAATGCCATGCTTCTCTTTCCAACAACAAACCTAACTTCTGGAGTTGATTCAAATGAAAATATAACAACTTTCCCATCGATGATAAAACAACAAACCTAACTTCTAGAGTTGGTTCAAATGAAAATAGAACAACTTTCCCATCGAGGATTGGGATAAATCAAAGCTGGCAATATAATGATCTTGACAATACTAGGCCTGAGAGTTTGATTGATGTGACTAGTTATCCAAAAAATGAAACCCCTTTCCAGGACTCATCACATGGGTTACTTCCTATTGTACTCCATCCAATGAACCCCAATTTAAGAGGGGAATCATAAGTAAATTGTAACATATTCGACCTTTCTTGTAAAATGACCAATGAATGGGCATCCCCACACAAATCGAAGGTTTTGACAAGCCTCAGTGTACAGGTTCTTCCAAATTTGTAACCTGCCCTATTTGGACACTGCTGCCTGGATTTTTCATAAGAGCTAGGGGTTTTTTGTCCTCAAATGTTTGACTTTGAGGAGCTACATTATGTAGTTTGGCTCCAATAGAGACCATGATATCTTTCCTCCTATTAGGAAAATTGTGGTCCATCTATAGTTATATCACACTTTTTCCGGTGTGGGTGGTGAAGTATTTTTGGGCTCTCCTACCCCTTCTACAACTTCCCTTTGAGTGTCTTTTGGCTACAATGTCTCCTGAGGATTAGCCAGAGTTATTCCTTTGGGGAATTCAATTTTCATGTTTATTCTCGCCTCCTCATCTTCTTGAAGTTTCTTTTATTAAGAGTAACTAGGTTTACTAGTGTTATACCAACTATATCTGAGTTCGTATGAGATTAGTAGGAATATTCACATTTAAAGTTTCGTTATTAATACTGCTTCCCCCCTGTAGCCCTTCTCTAATGTCATTGATGAAGGGTCCTTTAGAAATTTTATCTTGTATCTCCTTATGAACCATCTCATATTCTCCATCACCCTTGGATTTCTCCTCTTTTATTTCTGCTCCTAGGTATTGGGCTTCATATCTATAGCTCTCTTTCTTCTTCACTGCCCACACTTCCAAGCGTTATGTCATATGCATGAAGGCTTGGCTATAGCCTTTGAATTTTTTATTTGGGAACATTTCTTTTTTTTTTGTATAATCACCTTAGGCCTTCTAATTCTTGTCCCAGAATTATTCTTTTTGATATGTTATGGTCCACAGCTAGCCAAGAGCATGCTTTGATACCACTATAATGTACCAAAGCTAATATGTGCCAATTAATTTCAACAATTCACTAAATTCTCTTTGGAAACCTTCTTGGAACAACTGACATGCAAACTTGTCAGAGAATTTAGGATAATACTACAACAAACAATTCCAAACTTTATCACATATTTCATAAACAATTTAGAGAAATGGCAGTGATAAATGTGAGGGGGCCACTAAATTTTATTTGAAATGGAACCTCATTTTCTTACAATTAGCTTAGGAGAAGAACCTAAACTTGCTTTACTGACAAAATCAAGAAATTAACACAGTGTGTTGATAATACAAGGTTGGAAAATTTGTTTCCTCTTGGAATAATCTGCTACAACACTTAGGTTGATTGATATCCCACTGAAATGATGATATTCAGCCCACTGCCAAATTGAATTCAGTCTTGATAGAGGAAATGATTGCATATAAATGAGCTTGGCCTTTGAAAGAGTGCACTTGGCCACTCTGAAATTGATATGAGGACGTTTGAAATGTGCTCAAAATAATTTTGATTTCTCTCCTGAAATGTTATCTTCAAACATGGAACTCTCTTCTAGGAAATAGTTGTGTCTCCTAGAGGAGAGTTTGGCTCTCTTTTATAGGTGAATTCATCCCTCTTTATTCAGCCTAAATGGTGACAGAAAATTATCATGAAATAGACCTTCCTTCCTTAATATTCAGAGGTCTAGAATACCCTTGTTGATCCAATCTTCACGCAGAACGAATAGCAAGGGAAATGTTCAACTCGGGCTAAAACATTTACACAATTCCTTTATACCAATCAAGCCTGGAAGAATTTGACCTTCACAATAGATAGATCAACTACAAATCACAACCCTTTGAGTGACTAACTCGGTCCCCTGGAGAGTTAAATTTGGCCTTCCAATGGATCATTGATTATTCGGGGGATACGCCTCTTCTATCAACATATCTTATACGATTGTAAATGGAATGACAGAAAAACCCAACTAAGTCATTGCAACAGAGAAATAATTCAACATTCTATAATTTTGTGGGGATAATACAATTTGATCTCCCTTGCTAAATTATTATGAAGATGATGTTTCTTATTCCCCTTTTAATATTGCTTCAATTTAAGGAATTTGGACAGCTTGACACCTTGAGATAATAGGGATCTCATGCTCCTGAAGAGAAAGATATTTTTTGAATATCTTTTACCTCTTAATAAAGTGATCTAGGTAGAAACTCGGCCCAGAATGGTTAACACAATAGGAGTTTTGCCTTCTGAAATGATATTGACCATTGAAGTATTCAACCTCCTCGAAGAAATCACCCCCTGCAAAATTAAACAACAAACCCTCCAATGCCCCTACTACAAATATGATAAGAAAATCTGGGAAATATATGAATAACCAACGAGGGTGGAAAAGAGTCCACCCAAATTGGATTAGCTAGCTAGGGTGGAAATGGAATTCCACTGAAATTAGGCTAAAATTCCACCAAAATTGGATGAGCTAGCTAGGGTGGCAATGAAAATTCTACCCAAACTAGAATGAGGATTTCCCTTGATTTTTATTTCAATGTAGGAACTCGCTTGAGCTCAAACCAAATTACAAAAATATCACCATGAATAGAATATGAAGAATGGAATCCTCTTCTCCTTTTATTAGATTCTGTTGTCTTTCTATAAACTTTTTATTATTATTTCATTTTTCTTATTTTTTATTAATACTTATTTTACTTCTTTTATTATTATTATTAATATTAATAATATATTAGAATGGGGAAATTTTCCCATTCTTTGATAATTTTACCCTCTCTAACCTATAAGATACAATTAGGAGAGAGGAAATAAGAATTCCAAACTCAAAAAATGGGGGACATTATATGATGTGGTAGGATTTTTCCAACGACTTTTACATGGTGATATTGTATTAATTGTCTCACTAGGAGCAATTTTTTTACATCGTCCTCTTGTGTGGGAAGTGTGGTGGGGACATACTTGATGATTAGATGAGTTAGCATTTTCTATTATCTATTTATCTTAATATCATGTTGATGTGTGGTTGGATTATGCATGTTGTGGGAGTGGAATTTATCTTAGTGAGATTTTCTTGGGTGATATGAGTTTACGTTGTAACATTTTCTTGGTACATAGCTAGAAGTGTGTGTGGTGATGTAGTACCCTTGTTGATGTAATTTTTTTGTATGTTTGAAGTAAATGGTGGGGAGGGAGGGTACTCCATACTTTTTTGGTGATCAACTCTTTTCCTAAGATTTGATGAGGTATTATGATATAATAGTCCATTAGTTGTGTACCCTATTTTCACTTAGCTGGAATTTTTATTTTGATGTTACGATGGTGGGGCTTTGTTTGGAGAACAAATTATTTTCATGGTACAACAACCATTGGATTGAAACCCCTTATTGGCACACATTTTCTTGTTGATTTAATCAATTAGTGATTATTCAAGGGTTGGGTTGTAGTTTTATTAGAACATTAACCTTTTTGGAAACATGTTGAGGTTGAATTAACCATTTAATGGTTAATTCAATCTATTTTATCTAGATTAAGTTAAGTTGCTTGAATGCCTTACTTGGTAATATCATACTTTAAGGGTTTTATTTGGAAGAGACATAGTTTTTTACATGGAACACTCCTTTCTTGGTGGTCTAAAATGGAAAACAATAAATGGAGACTTAGCTTCTTATGTGAAGTCACTGATGGGGTTTATTTGTTGTGAGCAAAGTCATTAAGATTAAGAACGATTGGTTGGTTGAGTTTTTTGTCTCTATATTTATTTTCTTCGACTTGGTGGCTTCATAACTTAGTGTGAGGGTGGAATATATCTTAAATACCTATGGATTGGTGGAAATGACTCACACAAAGATGATTTTTTGACTTTCCCTTAGTTGGCAGACATGTCTTTATCTTTGTTATTTTAGAATTTTCTTCTTTATTTTTTGTCATGGTTATGAATTCGTGCATGTCAATGTGCCTAAATTTGGTTATAGCATGTTTTCCTTGAATCTCAATAATCGTCAATGAAGTTTCCTTTCATTCTTTCACATGCATTTGCATATTATTTTGGGTCATTAATTTTTTCCCAAAGGAAACAACCTAATTGTCTTATTTATAGAGGGAGTACCTATATATGGCTTCTTAGCTTTTATGAGTGTAAAATAGTAACTTTTCATTGGTTCCATATTTTCCAGAGTTTAGTTCATAATAGATATCCATTACATGAAGTATTTCATCCATATTTTCGCTGAAAAGGATGTTTATTTCATGAAAAGAACACCCCCTACATTGAAATTGTCAACAAGAGACCATGGTAATACATATGTTTGGGAGGGGCTACTTAAATAAATAGCTTCACTTCTATTCATAGAGTCAAAATAGGACTCTGGCACATGGAATGGAGAGACCCTCTAGTGTGCTCTTGATCTGTAACTTGGGGGAATTGTCGCAACATGAAATGCTAACTGTTATGCTTCACTATTAAACTCATATGAGTAAGATATGAGGATGGAATTTGGAAACAATATTGCACACAATTCTTACTCGTTCTTGATGGAAATATTAATAAATGTGGAGTCATCTGAAATCCAACCTAGAACCACCTGTGAGTGCCCATAGATTGCCAAATGTCTATGTGATCTACCAGGCAATATCGATAAGTGTGCACATTGTGATGAGCTATGCTCTATTGTTGGTGGGACTTCCAAGTCCATCCTCTAGTGTTGTTGAGTCTTTGTATTCCCTTGAGAGGCACCATCAAAATATACTATAGAATTTTCATAATTTAATTTCAAAGGTATGATAGTGCAAGGAAGCCTCGTCTTTGGTGAGGTGCACAATACGTGAATTCTTGTCTTCAACATGTAGAAATTATTGTAGATATTTGGAGGTTTATTTTGGATTACACAATTGTTTTGAGCTAGTCAAATGGATCAGATCACCTCTAGAACCAAATTTTTTTCTCTTCTATTTTATTTGTAGTCCATTCATTTAAAGCCTCAATGTTATATCCAATCCATTTTTGTTTCATTTTACATAGTCTATGAGTGATGGCTCATATCTCATTGGTGAGATGACAATGAATCAAAAGGTGATTTCATGCTTTCGTGTTATTCCCTTAAGAATGCATATGTTAGGGCTTTCCCATCCTCTTCTTATAAGAATGCTTAGGTTGGGGTTGCACCCTTATTTGATATTTTGGGCCCCAACCTAGGTTGTAGATAGCATTCTTTCATCTAGAGGGTCTAAACTTATGCTTGAATACCTTTTTTGGTGCAAACATATTCATAAATATTCATCAATCGATTTGTCATCATCATATAGATCAATTTATATGTTATTTTATATACACGCACATAATCAATATTTTGAAAACATGGTTGATCTTTGTGTGCCTTAGACCATTAAATGCCACAAATCATAGTAAGATGTGCTTGAGTGTGGGTTGAGTAATTGCATTGTGGGAGAACTAATATGCATATACAATGTATATAAAAATAAGAAAGGTGCATAATTGATCCAGGTGGATATTGGTGGCTTCCAATAGCAACTCTGCAAATGCCACACCATTTAAGGTACAAGTTAATTTTGAAATCCCCATATTTGAGGGTCAGATAGACGCAGATGTCGTTGATAAATGGTTAAATGTGCTAGAGGGTTATTTTTCTGTTCATGATTTTTCCAGTTGGGAAAAGATTATTTTCGCTCTTCTCAAAGCAGCCCCCCATGTCAAAGATTGGTGGGAAACCTACTGCAAGTAGAAGGATGAAAGTACAGGATCACTATTTTCAGTCGCACCGACTTGGAATTAATTCCGGGATGCCATAAAGGAGCAGTACTACCCTGTCGGAAGCTATGAGGATCAATACATAAAGTGGAACACGCTGTGGCAGGGAAGGGACCAAGACGTACCGGAGTTTACCAATATTTTCCATACCCTTCACACAAAGTTGGGTATCAAGGATACAGAGCAGCATTTGGTACTCAAATACCGTGGCTACCTGCACAAGTACATCCAAGAAGAAATAGAATTCCTGAACATCTCCTCGCTTGACATGGCATACCGATATGTCGTCAAGATCGAGCAAAAGTTTAAACAGAAGAAGCAAGACTTTGGGTCTGCAAATCCGAAACAAGGGAAAGGTGCCCCCAAACTGCAGAACAAAGGACAAAGCCAAGGTGGGGCAGCCCAAGACAACCCACCAAACCTGCAAGCAAATAACATCGCCACAAAGCCGAAAAAGGACAGAGGAAAGTGTTGTGAGTTCCATAAGAGCTCCACTCACAACACAAGTGAGTGTTGGGCCAAGTAGTCACTGGTGGCCGAGCTAAAGGTTTTAGAATCAAATGCATGTTCTAACTCTGAGTCAAAACTCGATAAGAGGAATGATAAAGGGAAGCAAATTATCGATGCAGAGCTTAACGCCACCATTGCCACCACAAAGATCCAGAAGGAGGAACCTGAAGATCCAGAGGAGGAGGAGCATCTCTTCCACTCCCAGATGTGGGTAAAGGGCTCCCCATTACAGTTCATTATTGACAGCGGGAGCCAAAAGAACCTCATTTCGGCAGAGGTCATGAAATGGCTAGGCTTACCGACCACAAAACATCCACAACCATACACCATCGGGTGGCTGCACCAAGGACGGGATCTTCGCGTGAGCCAACAATGTCGCCTTCCTTACAACATCAAGCCCTTCACGGATGAGGTATTGTGTGACATTGCTCCCCTTGAAGTTTGTGATGTGTTATTAGGACAACCATACTTGTGGAAGCGACATGCTGTGTATGAGTCAAGGCCCCGTGCTGTTATTGTTACTTTGGGAAATAAGTTGTACAGGATACCAGAGGTAGCACCACCTACTGCCATCTCTTTGGTTACTGCAAAACAATGCAGTAAGCTCACTTCCAAAACCAAGAAATTTGTTTTCTTGATGATACGCCCTCAAGAAAAGAAGAAGATGGTGGCCACGACCTCTAGACAGGGCCCCTCCGCATGACAACTACAGATGGACAAGGTCGTGGAGGAGTATGAGGACATCTTCACCTCCCCCACAGGGGTTCCTCTGCACTGTCAGGTCAAGCACTCCATTGATCTGACCCTAGGTTCACCGCTGCCCAATGGACCAATTTATTGGCGCTCTATTCTGGAGAACGATGAAATCAAGAGGCAGATTCAAGAGCTGCTACAAAAAGGTCACATCCGTCCGAGTTCATCACCCTGTGGGAGCCCGATCGTGCTAGTACAGAAGAAGGATGGGACTTGGAGACTCTCTATTGACTATCGGGTGCTGAACAAGATCACTGTCCGTAATAGGTACCCAATCCCACAGATTGATGAGCTCTTGGACCAACTAAAGGGGGCAAAATATTTCAGCAAGATCAATTTGAAGTCAGGATATCACCAGGTACCAATCAAACTCTTCGATGTGTGGAAGACTACCTTCAAAGCTAAGGAGGGCCTTTTCGAATGGTTGGTTATGCCTTTCGGATTGACGAATGCTCCTGCAACCTTCATGAGGCTAATGGATGACATCTTGTGGCCATTCACCAACTCATTTGTAGTGGTATACTTGGATGACATCTTGATCTTTAACAAGAGTTGGGAAGAGCACCTCCACCACATCCGACAGGTTCTCCAAGCACTGCAGCAACACAACTTATGTGCCAATTTGGAGAAATGCACTTTTGGCATGACCTAGGTTCAGTATCTGGGATACATTATTGATGAACAGGGGGTGCACGTGGATCCAGCCAAGATCCAAGTCATTCAGGATTGGCCATCTACAACCACTTTAACAGAGCTTCGCAGCTTTCTAGGTCTTGCCAACTTCTACCACAGGTTCGTGTTGGGATTTTCTCATATCACTTGGCCCTTGAGTTAAGTCACCAAGGAAGGAGCGAAAGAAAAATTATTTTGGTCTGAAACTCAGCAGAAAGCATTCCGAGAGTTGAAAGATCACCTCTGCACAACACCAGTTCTTGCATTACTAGACTTGCAACAACCATTTGAGGTCGAGACAGATGCCTGTGACTATGCTATTGGGGCAGTCCTTACTCAACACGGGCATCCAGTGGCATATCACAGTGAGACACTTTCAGACACAGTCCGGAAGTATCCCACTTATGACAAAGAGATGTATTCCATTGTGCAGGCCTGCCGACAATGGAAGCATTACATTTTAGGGAAGGAAACTGCCATTCACACAGACCACCGACCCCTACAGTTCATACATACCCAAGGGAAATTGCAGAATGATCGCCATCAGAAGTGGTCCACATACCTACAACAGTTCCATTTGAATATCAAGTATAAGAAGGGTAGCATCAATAATCTTGCAGATTGCCTCAGTCGACCACCGATCATGGCGTTAACAATCATGCTCAAATCTTGTGGGCATGAGACTTCTGATTGGCCACTGCTCTACAAAAGCGATTCGAAGTTCGGCCACACATACCAAACACTCTTGGAGGGTCAGCATGTTCCAGATTTTCACCTCCAGGACGACCTGTTATGCCACCTGGGTCGCCTTTGTGTTCCTTCAAGCGAGCATGCTAAGATGATTTGGGAAGCACACTACAGTCGGGCTGTTGGGAATTTCGGGGTCGAAAAAATGGTGGCAGTACTGCAGAAATATTTCTATTGGTCGAATCTTCAACAGGATGTCGGGAAGTACATTAGATCATGCACCACTTGCGCCATTGCCAAATTGACCATCAAGAAGCCAGGCCTCTATACCCCGCTGCCTACCCCTAGTCGACCTTGGGAATCCATCTCCATGGATTACATGTCAGGCCTTCCTTCCACTAAGCATGGAAATGACTGTGTTTT
>APFE030760322.1:0-12793 GCA_000404065.3 Pinus taeda | reverse complement strand
TGGACATATTGGAGAGAAGGGCCTTTGAATACTTCATGGTAAAGGTATGGTAGAAGGTATGAGTAATAGCTATCTAGATTTTGATTTCTATGAAAATTGTGTATATGGGAAGCAGAATCAGGCAAGTTTCCCCTCTGGTGGTTAGAGGGCGAAACAAATATTTGAGCTTGTGCACAGTGATGTGTTCAGACCTGTGAAGGTTCCATCACTAGGTAAGTTTGTGTATTATGTATAATTTATAGATGACTTCTCAAGGAATACATGGATATATTTCCTTAAGAAGAAATCTAAAATCTTTGGCAGGTTTAAAGAATTTAAGGCTTTGGCGGAAAACCAGACAGAGAAGAAGATAAAGGTGCTGAAGAATTTTGTAAGAAGTGTGGTATAGCACGACAGAAGACTACTCCATATACACCTTAGCAAAATGAAGTTGCAGAAAGAATGAACAAGATGTTGATGGAAATGGCAAGAATCATGCTCAGTGGTGCCAGGTTAGGACAGGAATTCTGGGTAGAGGTGATGGAGACAGCATGCTACCTGGTCAATAGATCACCTTCATCAGTGTTGGAGGATAAGACTCCACAAGAGGTATGGACTGGTAAGAAACCCTCTCTTTCACATCTGAGGATATTTGGATGTGATGCATATGTACATGTTCCAAAGGAGAAACAAACCAAGTTAGATACTAAATATGAAAAGTGCATCTTTATTGGGTATAAGGATGGTTTAAAGGGTTATAAGCTTTGGAACCCAGTAACAAGGAAGGTTATGTACAACCAAGATGTGGTGTTTAGAGAGGTGAAAGATGTTATTAAACATGAAGTCCAACCAAAGGAACCTAAGAAGATAGAGTTTGAGCTTAAGGAGGAAGAATCATACTCTACAGCAGAGGAGGAGTCAAAAGATGACGAGCCACAAACTCTGGGTGTGAGAAGATCAGTTTGAGAAATAAGGTAGCCGGAAAGGTATAGTCCATCTTCTTTCTGTTTAAATTTTTCTTTATTTGTTACTAATAATGATCCCAGAACTGTGAAGGAAGTAGTAGATTCAAAGGATGGAAAACTCTGAAGAGGCCATGGTTGATGAAATGGCATCTTTGCACAAAAATGAGGCTTGGGATTTGGTGGAGTTACCGGCTAGAAAGAAACCCATTGGCAGCAAATGGGTGTTCAAGAAGAAGACAAATGCAGAAGGAAAGGTGGAGAAATACAAAGCTTAGTTGGTAGGAAAATGTTATTCCCAAGTGTTGGGAATTGATTTTGGTGATATTTTTTCTCCTATTGCCAAGGTCACTTCTATTAGATTACTTTTATCTGTTGTTGTTGCTTTTTATTTTGAGGTAGAATAGATGGATGTGAAGACAACATTTCTTCATGGGGATCTGGAAGAGGAAATCTACATGAAGCAACCTAAAGGCTTTGTGGCGAAGGGTAAGGAAGACCTAGTATGCAAGTTAAATATGTCTTTGTATGGGTTAAAACAGTCACCAAGGATGTGGTATTAGAAATTTGATACATTTATATAGGGACTTGGCTTCACCAAAAGCAAAGCAGATCATTGTGTGTATTTTAAATTAATTAGTGATCATGTTATTTATTTGGTCTTGAATGTGGATGATATGTTGCTGGTTGGAAATGACAAAGAAATTATCCAGGATTTGAAGACCCAATTTTCCTCCAAATTCGACATGAAAGATCTTGGTGCTGCAAACTATATTTTTGGGCATGGAAATTAAAAGAGATCGGGAAAAGAAGAAGCTCTAGTTAAAACAGAGGAGGTATGTCGAGACAATACTGCAGAGGTTTAATATGAAGGATAGTAAACCGGTGAAGGTTCCTATTCCTGTAGGTGTGAAGTTATCTGTTGAACAGTGTCCTAAGACACAAGAAGAGGAAGAGGACATGTCCCGTGTTCCATATGCAAGTGCAGTCGATAGCCTAATGTTTGCAATGGTATGTACTAGACAAGACGTTGCACATGCAGTGGGAGCATTGAGCAGGTTTATGTCAAAACCAAGGAAGGAGCACTAGACAGCAGTGAAGCAAGTTTTTAGTTATTTGCATGGCAATAGTGATTATGGTGTGTGCTACCAAGGAAGACCAGGATTGGACAGAGTGTTGGATATTCATGGCTTTGTTCATGCAGACTAGGCTAGAGATATGGATCAGAGAAGATCTACAATTGGGTATGTGTTTAACCTATTTGGAGGTGCAGTCAGTTGGATGAGTAAGAAACGATCTGTAGTGGCACTATCAACTATAGAGGCAAAATACATGGCAACCACTCATGCGAGCAAGGAAGCAATTTGGTTGCAGAGATTGTGTTCAAGTATGGGGTTGGTATAGGGAGCTATAAGGATAGACTATGAAAGCTAAAGTGCAATTTTCTTAGCAAGGGACCCTGCATATCATTCAAAGAAAAAGCACATTGATGTTCAGTATCACTTTGAGAGGGATATGATAGAAGAAGAAAAGGTGTTGCTGGTAAAGGTGGACACTTTGAAGAATACTGCAGATGCATTGACAAAATATGTGATCTCTACGAAGTTCTCTTGGTGTAGAGAAACAATGGGCGTTGCAGGGCTGGATAAATGACTAAGCTCTCTCGTGGCCCCCTTTGGAAATAAAACAACAAGTGGGAGAATGTTGGGTTGTGTTATATTCTTTCTATGACTAGCCCACATAGTTAGCCGGGGGGTTAGAGGGGGGCTGGAGCCCCCCCTTTGTTGCGCTGATTGTGTAGTGGGGGGGTCACAAGGGGTTTGAGGGGTGTAGGTGACCCCCTCAAACCCCCTATATTAGGTTGGGTGGACCTACCTATAGTTTTGTGCATGTTTTTCGCACATGGTTTTGGACGTGATGGTTTTCGATCCATGGTATTGGATGCTTCAGCATGTATAAATATATATTGTAACATTGAAAGGAATATAATGAAAAATCAAGCTGGTAGTCTCGGTTTTGGGATCTAGGGGAAAATATTTGTGTATATGTGTTTTATGTGTTATGCTCTCGCATTGTTTATTTTTTATGTTTTAGAATTTGTATGCAGGTAATTTATGTATGGGGTTAAAACCTACACTCTTCTTCAGTGGCAACAAGCAGTTCCTCAGCAGGGTCTGCTAAAAAATCATGTAGTGGTTCTTCTTCAAACTTCACACTTTGAGCTACAAGGAACTTTTCAGTGTGAGAGTCCAGCAATCTATATCCTTTGACATTGTTAGGATATCAACATGGATACATTCAACACTTTGAGGCTCCAAAGCCTTCCTCTTATCTGTCGGAATGTGAGCCCATGCTCGTGAACCTAAAATCTGAAAGTGCAACACTTTCGGTTTATTACAAGTCCTACATTCAAATGGAGTGGTGCCTTTGATTGCTTTGTGAGGAATGTGGTTCTTAATGTATGCTACACAATTAATAGCTTCAGCCCATAGCCTAGGAGCTAATGATTTGGATTGTAGCATACAATCGGCCATCTCTTTTAATGATAATTTTTTCCTCTCCGGGACACCATTTCTTTGTGGTGTATATGGAACTATGTGTTGTAGTTGTATATCTGCATCAATATAAAGTTGTTGCACATATTTTTGACATACTCCCCCCCATTGTCAATATAGAGTATCTTAATCTTACACCCAGACTCATTCTCAGCAAGTGCTTTAAATTCTATAAGGCATTCAAATACTTCCAATTTTAATTTCAGAAAAAATACCTAAGTAAAACAAGAGAAATCACCTATGAAGGTGAGTACATATAAAGCCTTATTGATTGAAGGCTACAAGAATGGACCCGTGATGTCACTATCAATCAGCCCAAGAGGTGAAGAAGCTCTATGTTCCTTCCCTTTATCAAACTTTTTCTCTGGATGCTTGCCAAGAATGCATCCTTGACATACACCGCTTGTGAATTTAATAGCGGGCAATCCTTCTACCATGTTTTCCTTGCTGAGTTGATGCAAGTACTTATAGTTTAGATGGAAAAATATTTCATGCCATAACCTACTGATATCACTATATTGTGACAAAAATATAGTGCTAATATATTTAGGAACAAAGTGGGAGAAGAAATACAAATGAGAACCATGATCTGCAATTCCATGTGCAAGCTGTGAGCCTGTGGAAATATTGGTAATCACTGCAAATTCCGAAGTGAACTCCACCTTCCTTCCAGAGACGGAATGAGTGATCTAATATATCAAGAGAAGATTTGTAGAAAATAAGGGAACATGAAGCACATTTGTGAAGCAGCCCCCTTCAAGGTCTACAATTCCTTCTCCGTACACCTTTGCAGGTGCGGCATCTCCCAAGTAAATTGGGGATCTTGTGCTTTCTTTGATGGAGGAAAATTCATCTTTTGATGCAGCCATATGGTTTGATGCACCCGAATCGAGGATCCAAGCTGATGGAGTTGGTGTGATAGCCATTAAAGCATGACCATCTCGTGCTCTCCCTCTCCCATCTACCATTTTGTTATCATCCTTCTTCTTTGCATTCTCGGGCATGGTGAGATTGTGTTGTTGCAATTGCTTAGCCATCTCATCAATTGTTTTCCTCATGCAATTTTCTTCAGGATGAAAACCTTTGGAATGGTAGCTGAAAAGTTCTCTTTCCTTATTCTTCTTACCCTTAGGCAAAGAAGAGCTCTCTGAAGATTTTACGGGTCTCTCCTTCTTTGATTCATTAGATTTACCCTTCCCCTTTTGCTTGTCTCTTCCACTACTCTTTGGAGCATCATTAGCCGCAAGTGCTTGGTTCTTTGAATGCTTGATGGTGCCCATTTAGACTAACTTAGCTTACTCTTGAGTCAATGCTGCAATGAATTCATTCAGTGGAGGCATTTTCCATTTTTCCTAAGTCAATTTAGATGCTTGAAAAGATGATACAAATGCAGAATATTCAAGGCCTAATTTCGAGAGAATCAAACGGATGAGTTGATCTTCCTCTTTCTTGACTCCACATGCATCAAGTTCAATGAGGAGGGATTTAAACTTGGTGAAGTATTCCCGCAGGTTTTTGAAATGAGTTGGACTAAGGGATATGAGTTCATTCTCCAGTTGATGCACTCTCATTTCATTCTGCTTACCGAATAGTCCTTCCAATGTGGTCTAGACCGCATCGGGAGTACTGGCTCTACTGACATGAAAGAGGAGTTCTCTCGAAATTGATAGGAATATCAGCCCAATTTCTTCATCTAATTTATTGAAATACTTGATATTCTCCGCTGCATAAGTCGGTTCAATCTCCATTCCCATTGTTACCCTGTAAAGCCCTTTGCTTCAGAGGAGCAGAGTGATCTATGTCTTCCATTCGAAGTAATTGAAAGGATTTATAAAAAGTTTTGTGGGCTGAGAGAGATGATCCATTTCTTCTTGTTGTGCCTCCTGATAATCTATACCTACAAATAAAACCATGTACAATCCACTAGATTCGAACTAACTCTGATACCATGTAGAATTCTTATAGAAACTCCAATAGATCTAGAATTCTAGTTAAACTAAACACAAGTAATTTGCTGATATTCAAGAGAGGAGAGAAAAAAATTTCTCCATAAAATCAATGTTATATTAATTAATAATAGTAATACATGATCAACCAAACCTCTAATCCCAAAGGGAGGTGGTTATATAGAAATTGTCGAATCTAGAAAACTAGGAAAATACTAGTAAAAAAATAGAAAAGGCTAAGAAAAGCTAAAGGGAGGCCTAAAATAGAAAAAATGACTCAAAAAAACCTATGCCAACTATCATCCGCATGAGGAGGGGCACATTTCCCAAGGAAGACAACTTTAAAAAATGCTAAAATGGTCTAGGGGACCAAATCCCTTGATTTAAGGGGGGGGGTCTTCATGTGGGGTGCCAATCCTCAAATAACTCAAGTGGATGAGGTGTGGTTAGGTTTGAACATGCACTTAGATTTATAAATGGTTTTGGAAAGTGGTTTTACCAATATTTCATAATATTAAGCCTTTTAAGGCAAAAAACAAGGGAAAGTTGGTCCACTGAGCTAGTTTACCAAAAACCAAGTGTGAACATGATTTTTAGTGCATGTGGCTAAGTCGAGGATACTTAGGCTAAAAAATAAATGTAGATGTTAGGATTATATTCCAACATACTAAAGAAAAATTTCCTTTAAATTATAAAGGATAGGCCGCTCACCTCGCATCTCGCAGAATTCTAAACAACTCTGAAAAACGCACAATCAAAAATGTGATATTGTGATTTGCGATATTGCAATAATTTTATCGCAATCACATAATCCGGATTTCACACTTTAAACTCGTCATCTTAAAGTTTTTATTTTCCCATTTGTAATGTGATAGCTCAAATGAGTAATAAAGGCCATGATAAAAGATCTTAGTGCTTGTTTAATAAGTTTTAATGGAATTTATGTTAGAAACGACTCAACGTGATTTGATATCTTTCATCTGCATTTTCAAATAAAAGCTAATTTCTTGTCACCTTTCAGAGTTAACTGTATTATTGAATTCTCAATGTCATCTTCACCTTGTGTTTATTCGACAATTTCCATTTTCTCCATTTAAGGAAACCTCTAAAGAAAATAAAATTGGAAAGGATGGCAAAGAAGGGAAAAGTTATCGCATATGAGAAATCAGACATGATACCACTTTTCTTCGATATCACCTACAACAAAGACGAAGGAACCACATCTTGGGAAGCCATCTATAACCTACTTGAAGAAGAGAATCCCAAGACCCTGGTAACAAAGGCAACAGGTGATGCTCAGGAATCATCTTATGCCTCCTATTTTGAAGCAGCATGTTCATTTTTACACCAAATAGCTATGAGACCAAAGATATTACCATACAAAAATATGGTAAAATGGGTAATTAATAATGTAGATGTCTCGGACATGACTTTTAGTAATAAAAGACAAGAGGTCTTGGGGTCTTTGACACCAGACACTTTGCGACTGATGTACCAACTACCAGAGCCTCAAAAGCTCTATAACAAACAGTTCCTTGAGCATTTCACCAAAGAGAATGAGGACCTGTTGGACATTACATAGACTTAGAGGTCAAGTAGAGGAAAATTTAAATGGAATAAATCTGGTATGTACCCATTAACATCCCTCTCTGCCCCTCATAATTTCGTAGAAGAAATGATGTATAGGTTACTCAGTAAACCCGATAGCACCAAATTTTCTATGGAGTGGCTACCATTAATCGATGCAACAATTAATGCAACAATTATGAACTGGAATCAGATTTTATTAGATAATTTAGCAAAGGCCATTATAGAATATAGACAAAAGAGAAGTGTTTCTTCAAGAATTTTTTCCCCCTTTCTTTGTGAGTGATTTTTTTATGGATCCAATTTGTTTTTGTTCTCAATTTCCAAACATGGGTAGGAAGTGAACTGTACAGAACCCGCTCCCCATCCATATATACGATAAAATTTTGTGGAAATCTCACTTCCATCCCCATTTTTACAAAATCTGCCAGGGTATTATGCTGCCTATTCATAAAACCATTTTTGATAGAACAACCCCTAGGTTTTCTAAAGAGGCCAAAGTAGACATATTACTAGTGGTCATATAGTTCAGAGAAGAGACGTTCACTTACATCATATTTTTTGGGAGCATTACTTCTCCACATGTCCTCCCATATTATATCCTAGACAAGTGATTAGCCATTGAAATAGCTTACTAGATAACAGAGGAGGGAAATTTAACCAAACGACTGAAGGAACAGAAGAAAGCCATTTGGCCAACCTTCCCATTGCAATGTGGTGCTTTCACACTACATGACTATGGACATGCAGTAAAAGAAGCAAAGATTATTATGTCTCTAAGATTGACCATAGTTCCAAGGAGATAGTATATCCCAAATCAGGTTGGTAAATAATTTACCACTATGTTAAAGTCAAACAATTTTCTCATGAAGAGGATGCCCTTGACGACCTTTTTCAAGGAGCAGAAACATTTGCACAAGTCCTACATTTGGAATCATTACAGTTAATCCTAGAAGATATTAATTATTTTCATGTATATAGAAATAAAATATTGTTAAAGGTCCCATTAGACCTATTACAAGCTTGGAGGGAAGTTCAAAAGAATTTTATGCTGAAGAAACCCAAGAGAGGTTGACTCATGAGTCATAACACTTAGAATAACAATCTCAGAATGGAGGAGGAAATACAAATAAAGATTCTAAGAAATATACAGCTAGAATTACTGAGAAAATAGTTGAATAGGCCTTGGCAAAGAATAAAACAGAGGTTTCTTTCACTTTAGTTCAATCAAGGAAGGTTCTAGTCATCGACCTTATCAAGGAATGGGAGCGATTGAGGCTATAAGTACTCAGGATATCGAGGTCATTACTTCTTTTCCTACTTCTGAAATTGTCTTGAGAATTGAAGAGATACATCCATTAGATATATTATACAGTCCTACTCATAAGGTTTTCATCAAAAGACAAAAGAAGAAGAGGAAACTAGACACCACAGTTGTTACAACTCTAGAAAATGAACCAAAGGATGTTGTGTGGAAGGACAATCATGTTGACCCATCAGAGAATCTCATGAAGTTGTCATAGTTCACAGGAGCTTATGCCATAGCAACCATCGATAAGGCAACAAAATTTTGGATTCTGCTAAAGGAAAAATAATGGAAAATTATGTTGTTTGAACAACAATTAGAATAAGAAAAAACTAATCAACAAGCAGAATAATAGGTAGCTCAGGTTCAGAGGGATTTCGAGAAGATGAGGTTACAGCACCAGGCCAACTTATCAAAAAAGGATTCTCAAATTCGTCAAATGCAAACCAAGGTGGATAAATTAAAATATAACCCACAAACTGATGAATTCATCAAAGAAGAGATCAAGATCAATTCTCTATTAATTCAACAAGAAGAAATGTTCTACCATAAAATCTCATGGATTAATCCTTACTGTGAGACAAGTGATAAATTGACAAACCAAATAATTGATATGAGGTTCGAATATGAACATAGACACAAACAGGTTTTTGAATTTATCACCTGGAAAGAATCTCAGGAGGGAAGAAAAGCTAACCTACCAAAAATAGAGAATCCCATAAAGATATTATGTTTACAGATTGGGATTCATTGTTGAAATAGACAAAAAGGGTGACAGCGATAGCAGCAGGACCAACAAGCAGTATAACAGAAGTTGTTAATAAAAACCTTCATAGTGCTAACCTTGTCAAAGAATGCACACCAAGGTTTCTTATAAATGTCAAACAACTAGAGAAACAATGGAAACCGACAACATAAGACAAGGAAGAAGCAATTGAACAACTAACCAAACTGGATTGGGAGACATACTGGCAGTTTCTAGTAAAACCACACAGCCATTGGATGACTCTACAATGTTTAAAAACCTCTACACAAAAGATGGTGCCAGCTTTGTCAGATACCATATTTGTTGGGCAGTTAAAATCCACAATCAACCAGCCACCTCATCTCAAACCAATGATCAACAGTTGCTACCTCAGAGATCAAGTTAGCTAATTACCTTACTTCAAGTTCAAAGGATCTAGTCATTAGTTTAATTCTATTTTTAGATTTATCTTTTCCCACTTCGAGGAAGGTTATTTGAAACCTACTTAGCTATTTTTGTAATAATCTATTTTTGAGGCATGTATTTTAGTATTTAAACCCCTCTCATGCATTTTGAGAGGGGTCTAGAATTTTATAGAAAACACTTTTCAAGGCATTACACTTCTGTATTTTTGGGAAGGTTTTGATGAAATTAATGGAATAGGATTTTTTATTTTATTTTTTAATATCAAGCATGCTCTCCTGAAATTGCATTTTTATACTCTTAGAGTGTATTGAATTGGATGAAATTGGGTCAATATTTCTGAAGCACATGAGCAAGACCTATCATATATGGTACTTTTATCGTATGATTGTGTTTTAATTATGTATTAGCAATCTTAATTGTTTTATTTACGAAAGTCTGAGTTATAGTTCTGCATCATTATACCTTTTTATGATGTTTTAGCTCTGATTCCATTTTGAATACATGAAAATTTTCCATATGCGATATAGTTTTCTCAATTGTTTTGTCTAACTATTTATCCAAAACAATTATTGATAAATGATCTCATTTATTTTGGCAATTGAATGGTCTTTATTACCAATTGATTTAAGACATAATTGTAGATAGCATATCTTATTTTATTCCAAGGTATATTTATAGTTAGATAATGCTAGATTAAGATATATGAATGTGTTTATTATTTATATTAGATTACACTTAGTTGAATCATTCCCCATTACATCTTATATCATCCCATCAACATTATCAAATCTATCCTCTTTAGGAAACTGGTCTCATTATCCCTAGTCAGAGCCACTATACTAAACGAAAAAGGAGATGATTTCAAGGTTTAGACCGGGTGGTTATCCCCCATGTTGTCGCACTGAATTTTGAGGTTTCAATAGGACCAAATATACCAAAGTAGTTTAAGTAGTTAGTATTTTTAACAGTTAACAGTTTTCGTAATTGTCACTATTGTAATGATCATACAAAATAACTTTTGGAGAATCGTGAAGGGTTTTGAATTTTTTTTTTCAGAAGGAAAAGACTTTTTCTATCTAATGCTTTTTCATCTTCTCGGAGAATTGAATAAAGCTTTTTCAAGGTGATTCTGAGCATATATTTGAATGTGATATGTGTTTTTATTTCTATGTGATTCATTTGATGTTTTTCTTCTATGGTAAAGAGTAATGAAGTAGTTGGTTTTTCATGATATAGTTCACAGTATCTGTAAATTCAAGTTAAATAACCTTAATATGAGCTCCTCTTTTCTATATTTTCATTAATTTGTCTTCCATATTTTTTCTAAAGTTTGAAGTAAGAGATTATGTAATAAGTAGCCTTTTATTCAAGACTTTCAATCACATCTTTAATCACTTTACTACAATTTAAAATCACCTGCACTGATAGTGAGGCCACTTTGAAAAGTTTTCTTATTCCAAGAAGATTTCATAATTATTACTTGTAAAAGGTACTTCTGAATTTTCACAATTGGACAACAAATAAAGCTTGTTATCCTTTTGAATAGATATCTTATGCATTGATCTCTACTCAAACAGAGGTTGTCTCCTAAGGTTACAACAACCATATTGGCTCCAAACACTTGTTAAGAGAGCAATGGTAATGGATTTTTGAATGAAAAATACACACAGTAGATAAACCTTCAAAAACAAAACACTCAAGTATTCCTACATTAGTAAATAAATCGAAAAGGAGAGAATCCAATAATATTTTTGAACAAAATTTTCATAAAAGAAGAACATGTAGTTTCACAGCTACCTAACGACGACCCTATCATTAGAAATAGTAATAAGAGTTCTCAAAGAAGTTACTCGAACATGGGCATACACCAAATTGTCTTCTATATTAATTGAAAATTTAAAATAAAAATAAAAATTAAGAATTATGGAGTCATTGCTATGAAAAAGAAATTGAATGTTTGGATGAGCAAGGAGAGAGCAGAGTTCTACACGGAAAAAAGGAAGTCTATTTTAGTAAGGTTGATCACTGTTATGCAAGACAAGTGCAACAGTAGGAAAATATGCACATTGTTTGCAGTGCAAGTTTCTAAGGATGAGAAAGTTGACAATGAAATTGAAGATGAAGAAGATAACCTACTAAAGAGGTACCCTAGGAATATGAAGATGTCTTCCAAGTGGAGATTCATATATTACATCCTCATAGACAGATAGATTTATCTATTGAGATGGTACCTAGAGTAGCATCAACATCCAAGGCACCATATAGGATGAGCACCCTAGAGATGGTTGAGATGGAATTGCAACTAAAATAAATGCTTGACAAGGGCTACATAAGACCAAGTATGTCTCCTTGGGGAGCATCAGTGTTGTTTGCAAGGAAGAAAGATGGAACCCTTAGATTGTGCATTGGTTACAGGTAGTTAAATAAGGTAACCATAAAGAATAGGTACTCATTTCCAAGGATTGATTATCTATTTGACCAGTTGAGGGGAGCAATAGTTTTCTCCAAGATTGACTTGAGTTCAGGCTACCATCAAGTAATAGTCAAGGAAGAGGACATTCATAGGAATGCTTTCAGGACAAGATATGGGCACTATGAGTTCGTAGTAGTACCCTTTTGGCATACTAATGCCCCTACCGCTTTCATGTGCATGATGAACAGTGTGTTGTGTCCTTATCTAGACAAGTTTGTCATTGTGTTTGTTGATGACATATTGGTGTACTCCAAGATAGAGGAAGAGAATGTGAAGCACTTGGTTACGATACTACAATTACTTAGGGAGCATAAGCTTTATGCAAAACTCATCAAGTGTGAATTTTTCAGTCACATACACATTTTTTGGGGCATGGTCTCTCCAAGGAAAGGATCTTAGTTGATCCTTAAAATATCAAAGCCATAATGGAGTGGTCAACTCCAAAGATTATAGATGAGGTTACATCATTCATGGGATTGGAAGGATATTACAGACGATTTATCAAAAATTTCTCCAAGATAGGCCACCCTAATATAGCTTTTTAGAGAAAAGGAAAGATATTTGAGTGTACTGATCAATATGAAGAGAAGTTCGAGAAATTACAAAATTCTCACCAATGCACTGGTGTTGAGAATTACAAATCCTAACATGTAACAGCTCAAGCAAAACTAAAATTAATGTCAAAAGGAAAACAATTCTTTCAATGAAATTATACCTGTACTAAATGACCACAAGATTTGGGGGCGACTCTCCTCCCAACCGTAGGCTCAATTGTGCAGGATTCTGCTACAACTGGCCACCCCCGAGCCCTCAA
>APFE030760321.1:0-29876 GCA_000404065.3 Pinus taeda | reverse complement strand
TACTTATAAACCTAAACTCTAAGTGCCTTGACTTCCATGTTTTGCTGATCATGTTGTTTTGTTGAAGACTAGCTTGACTCCATAGCCCAATAGATGTTTGCTAATCTTTGATTCAACCAGTCGACCAGTTATACATTTGTCCATTTTTATTCCTAGAGTTAGCCATCTAATATTAATCAAAAATCTTAAACCTATTGAGAGAGCCCTCTTAGGTTGAGGAGGCTAAGCCTCAACCAAAAGATTGAATTGAAAGAGTTACTCGGAGTTGACTTGATTAGCAGCCTATCAGCGTCAGATTTTGTGATAACAAGAAGGTAGATCATCATAGATCGATGGTTGGGAAAGATCAACAACCGAATAATTAGAATCGTGAACAAATGAATCAATGAAGAGGTTGCGACAAACACGATCATAAACTTCAAGGTCATAGACAGAGGCATGCTCATAATATGATGAATTTCAAAGAGGGGGAGATGAAAAACAAGGAATTAGGAAGATCTAGAATAGAATATTCACCCTCTCCACAACTGGATGAAAAAAATGGCATCCCACGTGTTCTGGGAATTATCAAAAGTAGTAACAACATTAGAAATTAAAATTTCACAAGATTAAACAGAAATAATAGAATGGTGGGAAATGTCAGGATGATGAAGGAGAGGTGCAAAAGGAAGAGAATCATCCTTCGTCATAGATTCTTGTTTAGTTCTGGACTCCCCGACATAATCATTATGAATGATATCGCAAGTTGGATGTTCAACACCAACTCCATCTAACACTTGATCCTCATGAACATCACAAGAGAGTTTTGGAACAGGTGAACATGAAAACTCACAACCCAGAGGATCAGAGGGACCAAAGGATGGAGGATGATGAGATAACACTTCATCATAACAATCAAACTCACAGTCCAAACGTGTGATAAAGTTCCAAGTATGCGGGGTGGGAGAAGATGGTGGTAGATCAATGGATGAATTATGAATCTCTCCCACCTCATCCTGTAGAACTAGAACTATTTGATTAGAAGAGGATGGGGGGTCGCTTTGAACAACAACCTTGTCTATCGCAGATTTATAAGCTCTAACACTGAGGTATGTTGGCAACGGTTCAAAAGATTCTAATTCGTGCGGATTTTTTGAAATGTGAACAAGATACTGAAATCTTCCTAACAAGAAATTCCAATCAAATTCATCTTTTAGAAATTCAAAGAAAAGGTGCATGAAACGATTATCATGCATTGATTCATCTGGTGATTTTCGCAATTCTAAAATTTTCTTGCCACAAACATTTACAATCCTACATATCAAAAGCACGAAACAATTTTGTGACAAGATGTTCGAAAGAGTGTAGGGAGGCATCAGTCAATGTGTGACACCAATCCCTTACGCGCCTTTCAAACATGCGAATGAACAACCTCCAAACAACATCCTCACAGTGGATGTTGTGTTCTGTGCATAATTCAAGAAAATGAGCAACATGCTCAAATAAAGTTGTTTCTAGAAAAACATGTGAGGGTTATGATTGTGGAAGAAGTCATTAAATGAGTGCGTAAATTCAAAACAAACTTCAAGGGCTAAGCCTATCATCTGGCCCTCATTCTAGCACCAGAAATGTTGACGATGTTGAACCTACCAACATTAAGAGGATATCCTCGATATGAAGTCCCAACTAGACCTCACACCATTTGGTGTAGGAGTCCCAACAGTGGGTGGTAATGTTATGCCTTGAATAAGAAAATGCATAGAGTGAAGTACGGTAGCTTTGGGTGAGAGAAAGTGTGTGACCCAGTGGAAAGTCAAGTGTGATGCATGAAGGTTCCAACACATGAAATAAAAGGGAAGTGTGCCCCTTGGAAGCTTGTAATATTATGCAGTTTGAAAGGAGCACACAAACGTAATGACATCATAAGCTAAGATGCGGAATAGTCCACATGTTAAAGTGATGAATTAACACAACAACACGCATTCAACAAGATTCATACAAATGAAAACGAAATAGATCATAAGCATAAGCGTAAGTTAAATAACATACATTTCAAATACAACAAGAATAGTCCTACTATATTCACAACATATGCATGAAAGCGTGTTGGCTCTCATTCTATTATTATAAATGAAAGTTCCATTCATACATAAACCATTGACGGACCACTAGCCCCAATAGTGGAACATTAAAGTCAAGAACACCTGCTCCTCTAAAGAAGTATACTCACTCTATGCTACGAAGCAGCCAAGGCTCTTCATAATACTACCAATCTCCTTCTAAGCCTAAGCCTAACCAAAAGCTTGGCTCCCAAAATCTTGTTACATGACCTATGAGGTTCTATTTATAACAAGAGGGGGTGACTCTTCAACTCGCCTTTGTGACCTTTGGACTACCCTCATGACTCTTCAACTTCTTTAAAAAATGACTCAGTACATTACATCATGACTCTTCATATTCCAATGTTGACACTTGGAATTTCACTTACAACATACTTACAAATAATATCACAATTTACACTTGTACCCATATAAGACAAAATAGGGTAGACACAACTTGACAACCTAACAAGACAAAGCACTATGATGCTTGAGTTTGGGGAAACCCTAGCTCAACAACTTCCACTTGATGCATCTTGGTCACATATTGATGCCAAGATCGGTACTGTGCGATGACATCCACAAACTGTGTAATGGTGTCTAGCTGGAAGCAAACTATTACCTCCATGACATTCAAGTACATTGATTTGGAACCAATTTCAACCTTCTTCTCAACCAGGAGCAACATTGTTCTGATCTGAACTGAACCATCAATGCAATTTTTCATGTTATGTCTATTCAACTCCAAATCCTCCTTGGTGGAAACTACGGAGTGTGCAGTTGAGCTAGCTTGTACTGCAAATGACGCAGTTCCAGAGGCCAAGCTTGTGGCTTAAACCTTAGGATTGCATATTTCCCAGCTGGACAAGGTAAGATATGGCCAAAGTAAGTGCAGATCTACCCTAAAAGATGAGAAGAAGTGAGTGATGATGTGATATTGAGTGAAAAACTAACTAAGTATGAGTAAATCAATGTAGATCAAGTGAAACAACTAATCAAACAAAAGGAAAATCAAGTATGTGAGGAGAGTCGCCCCAACGGTGATGATCAGTGCAAAAACAAGAAAACTAATGCGACACTTGTGAAAGGTGAACAAAAAATTAAAACAACACTTCTACAAGTTAAAATAAGTTGAAACTCCAACAACCATGAAGATAAATAAGTAAACTAACACTCACACAAGCGAAACAATAAAAAATGACAAAAAAAGCGCAAAAGACGACAAAAGCAAAACTCACTCAGAAAATTGACGACGACCACATCGAAGGTTCCTTAATCTCCACGGGAATGTTATAGCTTCAATATCATATGTGAAAATGAGCTCTACAAGCATAGATTAACTAGATTTGAGCAAATGAGGGTTTATGATGTGCATGCCTAAAATCAAGGAAAAGTGACACTTGGCTGAAACTTCTAAAAATAGAAATGTGCCACCTCCGGGAAACTAATAATATATCCATACTTCCTAGGGATGTTTTTTCCCTTCATTTTTCTTGCTTTTTCAGGGAAACTTTCCATGCATGTTCCCGGGAAAGATTGCGCAATTCTGGGGAACTGGGCAACTTTCCAACTCAGTGCACTACGTAGTTTCTAAGCTCAGTGAGGGATTGCATAGTTTCTGGGCTCAATATTGGGTTGCCTTCCATGACTATGCATTTTCTGAGCTCAAGGCTGACTGTCAGTCTGAACTGCGCAATTTCAATCATCAAGGCTGACTGCCTTCAAGGATTGCACAGTTTCTGGAGGCAAACCTAGAACTGCTATGTGACCAAGTCAAGAGGTTAGCTTGTGACTTAGAAAGATCATATAAGTGTAAAAATGAGCAAACACAAGAAAAAATGAAAAAGATAAGTCTCATTCAAATCACGAGTACTTGACAACAATATAAGATAAGCTCATGTGGATAAGAAGGAAGGCTCCAAAATCAAAGCATGGGAAAAAATTTGGAGGGTGGTTGTAGCCGCTACAACATAACCAGTTGACCTAAGTAGTATTTCCCCTATGAAGGTTGACTTTGTAAAGGTTGACCTTGAACAAATTGACTTTATAAAGATTGGCTTTGAAAAGCTTGTCCTGGAACAGGTTAGCTTTGATAAGCATATGTTTGAGGGATAACATGTGTAGCTTTTTGAATAGGTATTTGAGGGGTACCTTAGACGGTCATTTGTGATACTCCCGGGATAGGTGTTTGAAGTGAACTTGGAACCGATTGTTGAACAAATGTTTGAACAATACACTGAATAGGTGTTTGAGGTCTACCCTGAGTAGGTTGTTGAACATGTGGTTGTGGAATTCCTGGACAAGATGTTGGACAAGTGTTTGTGGAATCCCCTTGACAGGTTGTTGGATAGGTCTTGAAAAAATTTGAATAGGTATTTTTGGAATAGATTGTCCAGTGGGTTGAATAGGTTGATAAAATTTCACTTGTGGAGAAACTTGAATAGGTTGTTGAGAAAAATAAGCCTTCCAAATAGTATACATCCCAGGGTAAAGAGCAGCAATCAAGGGTTGAGACTCAACATGGTGACTTGGGCCGACCTAAGGTATTTGACCAACAGTTCCAGCAAAAGGTTTTCCTCCAACTGCTGGATATGATCTGATAACAGGTTGTCCCCAGGTAGAGGATAAAGTGTTTGCCCCCTAGGTGGATGATAAACACCGGTTGTGGTTACTTGAGGATTACCTAAATTACCAGATACCATGTTAACATATTGGTATGATGCCAAAGGTACTTCAGGCATGGAAGTCATGCTTTGAACAATAGTGGTAGATAAACTAGATGAATAAGTAAAAACTTGAGGGGAAGGAGTGACTCCTAAAAAAGTTCCAATAAGTGACTAGTACCCAGTAGGAACCGAAGGAACACCATATAATAATGACTCTGGAGAGATGGTCTTTATAGAGGTTTCAGTGGGTTCACTCCCAGGAGGAATTTCTAACATGTTTTGTCTTGGTGAAAGGTAAAAAGGAGTGTGGTAATGTGGAAGACCTTGAACTAAAAAGTCCAAGGGGGTGAAATACAAAGGATATAATCTGAAAGGATCAAAGGGAAGTCTTGGAAAAATTGTTGGTTCACCAATAGTAACAGGAGTGCGTGGTGATTCTTTCTCCTCTTCTCCAGTAATATCTTCAATACTAATAAGACCAGGAGGTAGACCAGATGTAATTATAAGCCTCCTTCGAGGTTAAGGTTGTGCAGGAGTAGGGGATATAACAACTGAAGGTGATTCAGGTTTAGAAATATCATGTTTAGGTTCTTCAACTTTTGGTTCAATTAGTTATGTGTTTGAAATTTCTCCAGCATCATATTCTCTTTGAATAAGTTCAGTAACTTCTAGCCCAAATTGAACTAAGATTGTTTGTACTTCATGAGGTTGAATCACTTCAATTTCTATTTTCTCTGATTCTACAATTGTAGATGTCTTAGGTTGACCTAAGTTCCATATCCTATTCATTTTGACTTTCTCAGTTTTAATCTTTTCCAATTGATTAGGTGTATATTCAGGGGGTAAAACCTGCATTCTACGTGAATACCTTAGTGAATTAGCCATGATAAATTTTTACTAATAATTCCAATTATATTCACAATCCACTCCTAATGTCTGTAAAAAGTAAAAACAATAAAATAACACATGTTAGTAAATCTAGGGATTGAAACCATGCAAACAAACTTTTCACAACGAAATCACTAGTTGGTGACGAAATCCAACGTCACATAGATCAATGTGAAAAGTGAATAAAGATAGAGCGGGTGGAACCAGTTACATTGACAACTTGCATAATGTACATGATTTGGTGCAAGTAACTTCACTTATTCCATCTCGAGTGAAGAATACCCTCCAAAAGGGTCCATGTGAGTCTAGCCAACGTCTATTCCAAGTACAACAAAGACTTCCCCTCTGCAATCACCTTGGGTAATAGCCCTAAGATTATGGTCTCTAAGGTTACCACTTAAGACAATTTAACCTGGGGGGACAGTCACAAATCAGACGTACACACAAGGGAAGAGTAACAAAGCTTAATACCCTTGAAAATTCCTCAACATGGTTAAACTGAGGTTTACTTCCAAGTGACTACCAAGTACCTTTCAACATCATTTGTAATATGTGTAAATCACTCTATTGTAGCCAATGAAGTAGGGCTGATCACTCCACTAGGTCCGATATGATCTCGTGCTTAACTCCTTTGTTAGGGGAGCTTCCTAGAGCCAAACTGTAATAAATGGATTTAATCCCTATCGCAATATTCTAGTGTTTGTAGGTGAAAAGAGCCCTAAAATAATAAAATATCTAAATTGATTTTATTAACATTGTTTTTTAAAGTTGTTACTTACTCAATGGGTAAATGGATGTGAAATTGATGGTGTTATGACTTGACCCAAAACTTTAATGTAATCAAACATGATATTGTGATATTTTCATTTTGATGAATTTCTAATTAGGGTAAAGAAAGAGTCTTTTAAAAATTTCAAAGAAAATACAAAAACTCCTAAATTCACCATATCCCTTTTCATGAATGAAATTTTTTAGTTTCGAATGACCCAAATGCAGAAATTTACCTTTAATATTTCAATTCGCCCAATAACTCAAAAACCATGAAACTTTCCTTTAACATACAATCACTCAAAATTTTCAAAATGCACAAGGAAACCAATCAAATCCTTAAAATTAATTTCTTCCAATGAATGTTATGAATTTAATGTTTTCTGCAGTACACTTTTGAAAAACTTCAGCACTGAAAGAAGAATAGTTTTTCATTTCAAGTTCAGCAAAAGAAGCACTTTCATAAAATAAAATACTCATTCTCGAAAAACATTGTTTTTCATTAACGAAATAATATTTCACAAATGAGTAAAACAAACACTAGATCTGATTCATTTGAAAGAAGAAAGACATGAATACAAGAAATCAAGGCCAACCAATCCCTCTTTTGATAGATCTACAAAACACCAAATGAATCTCTTACCCTAATTCATGAAAACAAAAATTTTTCAAGAAGACTCTTTCACAATGTCCAATTGAACTGACAGAGACTTTCTGAAGGTGTAACAAGTGTAATCAAGCATAAAAAACAAAATTTCCTGGACTTAGTGAAAGGAAGACTCAATTTTCAAAAATTTCAGGTGTGTGCGTAGGCAAACAATTTGATCCAGTGTGCATACACACTATTGCCAAAGGATTAGTGCACACTCTATTGATAAAGATAAAATTCGCACTTCAGGAAAATTTTAGAAAAAAAAAAAGAAGTAAAAATAAAACCAAACAAATCACAAAATCCAAACTTTTGATATCTTTCAGACACTCAGATAAGGTTATGAGAAAAGGTTCAAAAGTCGAAACAAGGATATGATGAAGAACAAGACGTTCCATAGTATGGTTGCCAATTTGTTATGCAGACTAATCCTTCTTGCAGACAAGAAGGATCTTCCTAGATTTCAAACAAAACCTAGTAACAAACATAAAAAGAATTGCTAACGCTGGGCGCAAATAGAATCAAATATTTGGGTCTTCCTATAACGTTGGGCGCAAATAGAAATCAATTATGGGAGGAAGTAATCTCAAAATTCAAGAAGGAGATAGCAGCGTGGGGAGGCTTTTGGTTATCCACAGGCGACAAACTCACCTTAATTAAATCTGTCCTCTCGGCTCTGCCCACATTTCAAGCTTCTCTGATGATGGCACCTAAATTCATTTCAGATCAAATTTCCAGATATATACGCAATTTTATGTGGAACGGTGGGCGAGGGAACACCAATTGATTTCACCTAATCGGCTGGGATACAGTGAAAAGACCGATGGCGGAAGGAGGACTCCAAGTTCGTGATCCTGTGTATGCAAATGTGGCCCTGGGCTGCAAACTGTTATGGCAACTATGCGTTGAGCCCAACCATCCAGTAAGCCAAATATTCAAAAAGAAATACCTTAAGAATCAGACCATTACGACTTACAAGCCGGAGAAGCATCCAAAAGGCATGCAGGCCTGGAAATTATGCATCAAAGGTATAGAGTTCTTCAAAAGTCATTTATACCGCATTCCTGGCAATGGGAAGAATACCAATTTATGGAAAGACTGTATAATGGGACATCGTCCACTTAACGAAAAAATGGAGATCGCTGAGATTAGAGATTGGCTCCGAGCAAGAGGCATCAGGAAAATCGAAGATTTATCAGAATGGGACAGCAATGGCAATTGGCAGAGATGGAAATTACCTAGAATTCCAGAACAATTAAAAAATCAGTTGGCTGTCCTCACTGACGCAATCTCTGATTTTGCCCCAGTTCACATCGATGATGAAGACATTTGGGGCTGGGGCAAGAATGGAGTGTACACAGCAAGCCAGGGATATTATCAAATGCAAAGCAAACAAGATTCACCATACCAGGGAATTGTATGGAAGCAGATTTGGGACAGCTTCAGCATCCCTAAAATCAACTTCTTTTTTTGGACATTATTCCACAACAAAATTCTCACGGGAGAAAACTTGTGCAAAAGGAGTATAGCAGGGCCACACAGATGCGCCCTCTATAAAAGAGATATGGAAACAACAAATCATATGTTTATAATGTGTGATTTCGTGAAGGAGGTATGGTCCATCTTCTTCTCTGGACTGAATGTGAGCCCCCCTTCTCAAAGCACGATAGCCTCCATGTTTACATCCTGGAATGCCAGCTATCCCCATCGGATTGTCAGCAAATCAATTTGGCACAAAGTTTGGACAGCTGCGCCTAAATATGTTTGCTGGAAAATCGGGTTAGCCCGGAACGAGATTATTTTCAATAACACTGAGCTGTCAGCAGTGAAAGTGGCGGAACAAGCAAAGAAGCTTCTCTTAGAAACTCTCAATCACCATACAGCAAAGGAAGACAACTCCCTAAGAAGAGAAGAAAGAGCGTGGTTGGAAGACTACACAGGAAAAGACAGACATATAGCAATTAGGCGCCCAAGTCACAAGGAAAGATGGCAGATCCGTGAATCTGAGGACAACTTCCAAAAGTGGTGGAAATCCCAGGACAAATGCACCATTTTCTTTGATGGAGCCTCAAAAGGTAATCCAGGGAGGTCAGGAGCAGGAGGTGTGATCTTTTACCGGAATGGGAAAAAAGACGAATTCAGCTGGGGCCTGGGATTGAACACTAACAATCAAGCTGAAATTCTCAGTCTCTGGAAAGCTTGCCAAATTGCCAGTAAAGAAAACCCAAATGAAATCCTAATCATAGGCGATTCAGAACTGCTGATAAAAACAATGGCAAAAAAGAAAAGCTTCAAGGATCCGGCACTGAACCAACATCTAGCAAGAGTAAATAGAATGATGAAAGACCTCCATTCGGCTCAAATATGCCACATTCTTAGAGAATTAAACAAAGACGCTGACAGATTGACAAATATTGGATGCTCTCTTCAGGAAGGAATGATCAGCATAAATGCAGAACTTTTGACCAAGGCAATCATTCCTTAAGCGAAAAGAGTGCTTTAGTCATT
The DNA here is from genome assembly GCA_000404065.3 of Pinus taeda. NCBI lineage: Eukaryota > Viridiplantae > Streptophyta > Pinopsida > Pinales > Pinaceae > Pinus > Pinus taeda. Next base: position 20,319 of record APFE030760321.1, on the reverse strand, counting down.
ATTGGAAATTGTAATGGTCGTTTTGGCTATGCCTGATCAGCTTTCTATCAATAAAAATTAACCGTTTCAGTTAAATAAATAAATAAATTTCCCTAGCTTACAACTCAACATGGAACATGTAGTACATGAATAATCACTTGCCTATTAGCAAAGTGCTTGTTGAAGTCCTTTCAGTGCTTTACACAACCAACTTTTCCTCAATGTCTTAGAGGCTTTCCTAATTATTTCCACAACTTCTCCATGATGCTCTAAAAGAAATCTGCATAGACAAAAACATTCAAAGGGATCAAAGCATCTCACATATAAAATCAAAGGTAAATGAAGTTCTTAACTTAACATACATCATATAGTTGAATCAATAATCAATTATAAACGATGTGAGTGATCAAGGAATCTCACAAATAACATCAAAATAGACACAATTAGGAAAGAATAATTTATTTTTATTGAATTCAAAGGAGAACAAGCTAACAACCTGGTTGTCTTGATGTCACAAGGATCTTCCCATGATCTTCGATGACAACTTTCTAGCCATATTTGAACAACATAAGTCTACCTTCAATGGTCATGTCCAATCCTCTGGCCTGTGTTTGATTTATAAGCCAAGAGTAGGAGGTTTTTGATCCTCTTCCTAAGGGATGAGATCCTCAAAAGGTGGGATAGGGGATCCACAAAGAGAGGGAATTAGCTCCATGAAGAGATGGATCAAGATTAAGTAAGCATCAACTCAAAGATTGGTCAAGTCTGTGTATGGGTATAAACAGATAGGGAACCACACAGGTACTCAAAAATAGGTCTTTGGGCCTTGTAATCCATAAATTTCATTCTCTTTGGGATTGTTTAGCTTCTAGCCTTGCAAGGGAATGCTTTGGAACACTTTGATGGATGGCGAAAGATCCATATTGACGGTCATTTTCCTAATGGTAACAAAATGGCGTGTAACAACAAGGATTTCCATGTTAAACTCTGTGTACCATGATTTTTATTTACATGAATTTAATGTTTTGAAATTAATGAATAACTGATTAATGTTCATTTAAAATTAAAAAATGATCTTATAATGATTCCCCTCCCTTCTCGGTATAAGCATAAGTTTAACATGGAAAGAATAATAAGTCAAAAATTTAGAACATTTTGGACCAATACACAAACCATGAATCAAACCATTTAAATTTAGAACTTCTTAGAGTGCAAAATAATTTCCATACAAAAAGTTGTAAAATGTGAAAGAACTCAAATTTAATATACAATTTCCCTATGCCACAAATGAAAATAACAAAGGTCATTGAACCTGTTGTCGCTAAGAGTAGGGGTTGTCACTTTGATCCCTACTCTGAGCGTTGCACCTTAGGTATACACTTTAGGCGACAACATAATTAATTAATGTAATTGATGAAAAGCTTAATATAAAATCGAAATCCTTATTTGCATTCCTAGAGAAAACAAAATGTTACAACTTAACAAGATTCTAGACTTCTCAATGGAGAGAGGACTAATCAAATATGCATACATGCAATTAATTCAATGTATAATAAGTCAATCAATAATTTTTCTAAAATGAAATGTTTCACATACTTGGAACAACAAATTTGCAAAGGAAATGCCAAATATAGGCAATGCAAATAGAGATGCAAAATTTGTAGTGCATGCATATGTTGCTACATCATTTTGTATCTCATACATCACCAAAGTCAACTAATCTATGGAAAATTCATTTAGAAGAATATGAAAAAACATGAAAAAACTAAGATTGATGTTATCCAAATGATATTTACACTTAAAAATACATTATTATTCTTCTACAAATGTCAACTCAACAAGCACTTCATATATCACTTTACTTGCCATTGAGTAGCAATTTAAGAGAGTGTATCTTCACAAATACATCTCCACCAGATGAAGACACATTTATGCTAAAGTCACCAATTCTACTAAAACAAGAACCTGACAATTTAGAAGATGTAATATGTCACTCTATTATTGTTTAGTACACAAAACGCCCACATGATATTAAGCATATTTGCCTTGTAGATTTTGTATCAAACAACAAGAAAAATGTCACACACATATCAAAAAGAAAAAATCCAAATGTAAATGATTTGTCAAATATAAAAAATATGTTGACTATGAAAAAAATGTAGAGAAAAATTATTGCTATATGTTCCATTTGAAAAAAATGAGATTACATTAAAACAAAACTTTCCTACATGGAAAACTTCCTATAGCTTCTATAAGAGAATGATCCAAACCAATGAAGCTAAATTTACACAACATCAATCTTGCATGGGGAAATTTAGAAAGTGCAGTTGAAAAACTAGATAACTCTATGAATATTGATGATATAATGGTAAAAAAAAAAAAAAAAAAAAAAAAAAAAAAATATTCTAAAAACTATGATTTGCAAACAAATTTACAATGGTTATAACAACCAAATATGCAAAAACATTATTCTTGATTTCAAGTCACAAACCATCCATTTTTCTTTAAAACTGAGAGTACTACAAAATTAGAATAATGCTAAATATGGAATAACAAGCAATTGTCAAAGACATTGCAGTGAAAAAACACAAAAAACATACACAAAACAATATACTTGTTCCTCATAGGTGGAGCAGGAAAAAGCAAGACAGTTACAACAAAAGTAATATTTCAAATGCTTATATGAAACTATGATGCAGACAATACAACTAACCCTTTAGAGCCAAAGGGACTGATACTAGCATGTAAAGAAAAGCGGTATATAATGCTTCGCTCGATAGAAAGAGGGCGAGGGTAAGCAAAACAAAATTTCACTCCACATTGTTAATGCCTTTAAACAAATCCCAACTTCTTCCACTGAACAATGAAATGTTAGACTCCTTATCAAAGCTTTATGAAGAAATACAACTTGTATTCGTAGATGAAACTTCTTCAATTGGAAGTCGATTCTTATATTCAATTGACAATCGCCTAGGAAACATAAAGCATGTGTAAACAAAATACTTTGAACATATCAATATTATATTTTTTAGTGATCTTTACTAGGAAAAACCCATACGTTATTGTCTAATCTTTGAAAAGCCTACACTGAACATGCAAACAATAACATGTGACTTCTAGAAATACAATATAAAGTGTTATGAACTACTTACTACAATGTGTCAAACAAATTGAAGTTTTATTGCAATTTTGAATAGAATGTCTACACATAGCCAAACAAACAATGGTTTGGCACATATCAATGTAAATTGCATGAAAGCTGCAACTAATGCCCCAACATTTCCTTACCTATTCTACATAAATAAAGATGTTGCAATTCATAACAAGTACATGTTATCGCTTATGCTTGGGAATGATATTTTGATCTAGATAATTGATGAGGATGAAGAGAACCAAGGCAATATGACATATTATGAACATACAATACTTTGTCTTTTCAACTTATCGTAAAATAAAAAATGCTAGCTGAAATGATTCACAAGATGGCCTAGTAAATGGTGCTTATAGATTCATCAAATCATATACCATAACATATAATGTTGTTGTTCCATTGATTAAGTTCCATGACCTACATATCGGATATCATTAAGTTAACAAGCTATCTTTTTTTTTTTCACATACTAGTTCACGAATACCCGGGTCATTGGGTAGCCGCTACGTCCAGGGTTGTTTAACACTGAGTGGACGCCACCCGAAGGGCATCAACACCCCTCGGCCTATTTACTGACCTGACCCAAAGAGCTTTTGGGATTCGACCCTGTGACCTCCCATTGGCGAGGCACTTGATTTGACCGATTGAGCTAACTCTTGAGGCTCTAACAAGCTATCTTATCTATATAGTGTAGACATTTTATAAGATTATACACCTATGTTTCAAATAACAGAACGAATATCTACATAAACGTAAATAAGTCATTTGAAAAAAAAAAAAAAAAACAATTCCCAATTCAACTTGCATGTGCACTTACAATGTATATGTTACAAGGTCTTAACTATATATAAGGTTGCATTTGACCCAAATGGGGTACAAATACACAAATTAGTATACATAATTGTTTCATGTGCAAGAAACATATAATTCTTGTATTTTCTCGATGCTCTTACAAATAATAACTTTAAGGTCAAATAAAAGGTTGACATTGAGATGCAACACCTATGAAATAATGCAAAAAAGATTTTAGAATTTGATTACTACTCTATACAATTAGAATCACCCATCTTGATTACCTCATTAAAACATGCAATCTACACACACATATTAATGACATACTTAATGATTAAGACATAATGCAATATAATATTATATTATTGCAATAGACATATATGACATTATGTAGAGAATATGAATGATTTGCAAACTTCAATTGCATATCAAATGGCATTAAACATGTAATTATGATACTAGTCAAAAAATATATTACAATCTTGCAACATATGCATTTTCACGAACAAACTGCAGAGGCACTTGTAGAAAAAGTAGTAGTTCATGAGTTGCAAATTACAATACTCAATATCTGCACTCCATCACATTCAATTTTGGTTAACATAATAGATACCATTGCAAAATCATTCTGTAATTTACATTTGAACAAGACCATAATCGTTTTACGAGACTTAAATATTAACATGTTACAAAGTAGTGAAAAAAAAGAAGTTAAAAAGCTACATGTACAGTTACAGTCTTCATTACTATTTGAGAAAACAAATCATGTAGAAAAAAAAGTTTATCAATGATGTACAATGTAATGTGGCGAACAACCAATACAAACTCTTTATATTATACACATATTGGTCAAATCATGATACAATTTGTCTTGTGCTTGAGTTGGGAAATACTTATAAGTTACTTTGCAAAATTGCATACATTCATATTCCTTTAATGTAGTTACAAATTATTATTTTCTTCATACTGAACCAAATAATATGTCAATATCTTTTTTCGTTAGATAAAAACAATGTATCATATATGACAACAAGGTTTATAGAGTGTACATGTTACTAAAGAAATAAGAAAAAAAGAAAAAGATTGCATTGAATTCTGTTGAAATACACACACATAATGTGAAACAAAAAGGTACATGCTTCTTTTTCTTTACTATATTGATTTGCATATTACTTTTTACTGATGCATCTTGCATATTTTTTTACATAATAACTTATATTCGTGCACATTGTATTTTGTGCATTGCTAACATTAAAAGAGAAACAATAATTGAAAACGAGAAGGAAATCATAAGTGACATAAAAGAAGTTTTTTTTTTTGTAAATTTTTTCGACTAATTTCTATTGATAGCAAAAGATATTACATTGGGAATCCTTCATACATGTAACTAACTTGGAGGATCCTGACTACCTTCCAGGGTAAACAAAGACACAATAAATACTAAACATAGCAAAAAATTACAATATGGGACTACACTAGATTGCACGAAGACTAAGAACTACAACAAAACGTATTGTGATTCTCTAATTTCCTTGAGGCTTTGACTGAGGGAAACAAAATGACGGAATTGAAATAACATAGTAAACAACCAAAAACCACTAGCATTACTGACAAAACAATATTACATTGTTTATAAAAAATGAGTACCTTCCAACAGTAAAAACTAGAACATATTGCATGGTGGACTTATTAGTCCAAAATGATAATTGGTGAACGATGAGAAGAGTTTGCATGGGCAGTGTTCAGAGGTGGAGAATTGATGACTGTAGCCTCATCCAACACCTGATATCTCTCAGTATTCTCTTAATCTCCTCCTGACCTGCAAAGAGCTTGTAGTTGTCAACCTACTTGTCACATATTACCATGTTGAATAGCATTTCCTACTGATGGTGCACCATTATTGAGTGAAGGAAGTGAAATATTCTCCTTTGAAACTTCCTTGGATCGGGAACCCATTTAAGGTAGCTGCCTCAAATTTATGAGTCAAAGTGATATTTACGATCCCCTAACTCCCTGGCTTCCAAATGTAGAATTTCCTTTTTGACGTCAATAGGAGCTGAGTCAAAAAAGTTTGCCACCGATTCCCACTCGAATAGACGGTGATGTTTGAAAGAGTATACCCCAGTGGCACCACCCCTATGGCTGGGAATTCGCTAGTGGGGAGCCATCTTTGCATAATACCTAAAAACAAACCACAAGGCGACGACACTAGCAAACTGAACTAACAAGTTATGACTTATGACATGATGGTAAGACCCTACTATAACACGAGTCGTAGAATCAACAATAACGCTATTGAGGAGTAAGTGTGGGCAGAAGATAAATAACTGAAGCCCATTACAATCCCACAGTAATATCTTCCTTGACTTCTCGGAACCCTAGATTTTATGAGGACTACAATCTGCCCGAGTTTGAAACATTTGGATTAGTGAAAAATAGTGAAATCATAACATTTTTCAGAACTAGATGGAGAAGGTACTTAGGTACAACACTCCATAGACCAACATTGGGAAACTAAACGAAAGGGTCAGAGGTCTATGGTTCCACTGAGGGTAAAACTGCGACCAATTTGAAGGATGAACCAACCCTCGATTTATGTATGAATAACATAAATAAAAATGATGCCTAGTATGAAGTTGAAGACACCCTGGTGGAGATTTGGTAACTAGAGAACAAAAGAATATAGGACACATAATTACCTAACTATTTAATAGACAACGATGCAACACTATTATTCCCACCCATGGAAATACCAATGAAAACAGAACACCTATGACTATAACACAATCAAATATTGTCCAGCATAGAGAGAATAATAGTTTAAACTTAAGGCCATCAGCAACTAAACCACCACCTTCAAACCATGGTGGAGCATATGTAATAAGTGACGGGCATGATGAACATAGTACTAAGAGTGAAATGCGCCCAATGAGCTGTCCATAATGAGGGCCAAGTGTACTGCCAAAACCATATCTCAACCATCCCAAGACACTGCCTCAGAGTAAGATCATAAATGAGCTTTGTCCTACTGTCAAAGTCTTCCCCTTCCATAGCCAATTTTCCATGGGAGGGATGATCCATTCCAAAGAGGACACAAGGATTATCTTGCCAAAACCTTTGATGTGAAAAAAACCCCACTCTCCCATCTGGTGGTAATTAATACGAATAGAATTGGTTAGATGGCACAAGTTATGTGAACCAAGAAAATGCCACATGCAGCACATGTGGAGCCAAGTGTAGAGTAGGCTCTATCACCGAGAGTTGCCACCTCTTTCACCATGCATAATACCCACATGCAAATAATTACGCCCGTTGAAAAACCAACTCCATGAGGAAACCTCATTCCTCATATCGGGACTCCATTGTCGTGAAAACGCCCCTATCGAGGAGACATGAAAGAAGAAATTGAAAAACAATCTTCAAAGAGGTATGTTTACACTGATAATCAAAGGAATGTCTTCTTTAAAAAAAAAGATATAGATATATGGCTAACTTTGTTGACAATGCCCACACTTATCTAGTTACTAATAAAATCTTTAGTGATGGTAGATACTTATTGTTGTTTATGCAAATAAAAAATGATATAATGCTTTAGTGTTTGAGAAATTGTAAAATAAACTACACACATTGCGTATAATATTATTATAGCATAGAATAAATATTAAGCATATATATTTTCGAAATGGAATGAGAAGATAATGTATAAAATCTAACTTTATATATATATAATCCCTACCCATTTGATAGTGCATCAATATGTCATTACTATTATTTATCTATAAATTTGAAACTTTCCATGCATGTTCGTAATTCTTTTCCACATTTGTAATTAACATATTGCCACCATTATATAATGCACTATATAATCTCAAAGTATTGAATAACGTGTATTATTCTTCATGCAAAAGATAATAGAAAAGTGATCAATCTAAAAATAGTAAAAAGTGTGTTATTCTTCATTCAAAAGATAATAGAAAGTGATAAATCTAAAAATAGTAAAAATATATATTTTGTATACATAATAAATATATTGGGTATACTTGTTTTTCACATAGTTAATATGCAATTGTTTAAATTAGAAAAAGGTGGACAACTGAAGAAAGTGTCAATCACCCCAACATCGCAGACATCCTACAACGATAGATACATAAGTTAGATTTCATACACTATCTTCTCATTTTGAAAAATATATATGCCTAGTATTTATTCAGACCATAATAAAATTGCTAATATTATACACCATTATTATTTCATTTGAAAAGAAATAATAACAAGTATAAGTTAAGCAACTAACATATTGCAACATGAATCATAAAAAAGGTATGTATATGAAAATATATAGAATTCAATTCATTTAGAATGTCAACATGTAAAGAAAGTAGAAAAAACATCTTTTGCATTCATTTTTCTTGTATAAAGAGTTCACACATGCCTAGGGTTATATCTCCAATTCCAATAATGATAGAGGACTTGAACAGTTGTAGTATAAAGAGTTAACACATGCCCACGGTTACATTTCTAAATCCAACAATGCGAGCTGCGAAGCAGCAAGTCCCTACTAGTGTCCAATAATTTGTATTGTGGTTTTGGGTAATAATGATTTAGTTCAATGATTGAAGGTAGATGTCAACACATAATTTTATATAAATTGTTCTTAAACCTCATGATCTGTAGGATTGATGAATGAAACAGTGTTATGGTCTTATAGGCTAAGGACAAAGTCATACATATACAAAAATGAAGAGAGCTATGAGTTTGAAGTTTGATGCCTCTTGAGCTGGCTAGAATCAGAACCCAAGTTGCTAAATTTCTTTTTCAGTCAAAGAAAGCTAAGAAAGGTTATTGATCACAGGACTACCTGAAGGTCAAATTATTGAAATCGAGAAGCCTGAATATAAACTTAAGAATGAAAGGTCAATCCATTGTTCTCCCGCTGCAAACACTTTATTATGCAGATTAGTTAAAGATAGAGTCCACTATCATGGAGCTTCTTGTTGGTTTGAATTACATCTATGTACTCTGTTCTTGGATTATAAAGCACAACTTGTTTTAAATTACTGAAGACATATTGGTTTTTAATATCCATCATCAACAACATGATTGTATTCTCAAAGGCATAATTTTGAAGCAATGTGTTATGTAATCCTTGAACTAGATGGTACCCGAGCAATTGAAAAACATGTTGACTGAAAAGCATTAGTAATAGCTTCTTACTAGTATTAATAGCAGTAGTCTATAACGTGACTTTTTGAAAGCTTTTTTGGCGGATTTTTCCGGTTAAAATCCGGCAGCAATTCATTGGAATCCCAAGTTTGATAGCTAGTTTCTACACAATCAATGGCTCCCAGGGGTTTTTCAGGGCACTGAATCCAAATATGCAGTTAAAAAACCATTTTAACTGCTAAAAATCAAGATTTAACCTCATTTCTTCCGCCGGATTCCGTCACCGGAATCTCCAAAAAGTCGCATTATAGACAACTCCGTATTAATATTGATAAAGGGTTTATTATTGTCTTCAGATTGTCAATATTCTAACAAAAATTCAATACCAAAAAACCCTCTTGAACCATAAACGTGATACATAGATACAAAAATTCAACCTACCGCGAGAAATGTCAACATCTAAGCAGAAATTCAATACCAGAATTTCCATGTGCCAAGAGTAATATTAATTTTTGAGCATCAAATCACTATCAAGCCAACTAGAAAATTAGCCAAATGTACAACATGCACGTAGCTTATTGTATTAATAGCTAGCTAGAAAATTAACCAAATGTACAACATGCACATCGCTGATTGTATTAGCTTACTCTATTATTAAATGATAAAAAGGTTATAATAATTGGTAAAAGACATTCTTATAGAATTAATAAGGTGAGATGGTGATGTTTATAAAATCTAAAAATCAACAAATCGGACCCTGAAGTTATTCATCACAACTTAATTTGTTAAACCTCAAGAGATAATGAAATTATCACATCAAGCTTGATGTGATAATTTCATCAAGCTTGATGAAATTAGTAGTATCTATTTCACTGTAGTTTCTATTTCAGTTATCGTATGCTCAATAATACCTGAGGCTTTAGCTACTAATTAGCATTAAATATAAAATAATATTTAAGATACTGGATATGTCAACGCTCTTGAAATCAAATGGGACAAACCATGCATGTTTACACACTTAAATTCCAGGTGGATCCAAATAATGTGATGACTGCCACTGGATCTGGCACAAATTTTATGTTGTCTTTTCTTCCATTCGTTTTGTTTTTTTTTTTTCAGACTAAAAACAGGTTCGATAAGGCACGCTGCATACCAGTAACAACAAAGGCGTTCGATAAGGTAGACTTTGTACCGACAACAACAAGGATCCTCTACGTAAGTTATCCGTTTCATGAATATCATTCAATTTTTCTACGAGGTTCAGAGGCTTGCCCAAACCTTGGGCCTAAGGCCCTACTTTTGTATCACAGTGTGGCACTCCTACCTCCAACAGCAAGGCCTTGCTTTTGTGGAAACATTGCGATTCGCTGGCTTCTATTGCAGACAGTGGCAAAGAGGCTTTAGTTGGGTGCGAATGCAGAGGAAAACAGGCAGCAGAGAAAGATGAGTGGTCGTCCATGAAAGCAAGGTGGGAGGCGATGGTAGAATGGTACATGATGTCGTGGAAGCTCTCTGTTACAGAAGCTCCTTTCGCAATAGTCTGCCTTCTCTGCCGTGAATCCTAGTCCACTCCTTCTAGCTACCTTAGGGTTAGGGTTTGCAATAGTGTTGGTTTCAGCTTTAGCTTTAGCAGACATTGAAGACAAAGGAGAAGAATCCATGAAAGAGGATGGCTTTGGCTCGTCGGCAATATCGAAAAGCGGAGACCACCAGGGATTTTTCTTTCTTTCGGCCCCGACAATCATATCCACCACGCCTTCTTCCCTTGAAGAATAGAAAATGGCAGCAGCAGAATGCACCATCAACATCGATCTACGGCACGAAGGTCACGAGATTCGCAGGTAAGAAATTTCACGCCTGGTAAGCTAGTGATAATACATTAAATTGTAAAACTAATTACTGATAATCGCACAATGTGAACTTCAACATGATGTGGGCATCACAATAACCAGATGAACCAGATGGATATGGGCAGGGTTTAGTATCGGGTCGAGATCAGTTTAGTGAGTGAGCGGGTAGGCTTCATCGTTCCGCAAAATTCCAATGAAGACCGACTACTGAGCACTTCTGATATAGATTTTTCTGAAGCGGTCAGAGAAACATGTGAAGCAGGGTAATAGTATAACAGAATACACGTGTACCAGACAAGAAGATGTGTGTACTAGACTTCAGAACATTGTGGCTAGACTTTGTAAAGCCGTGTGTACAGAAGATCCACCTAGAGACATTTAATTTTAGTTAATTAATGCTACAACAATGTGACATTAGTCCAGATTAAGAGCAATTCTGAAATTGAAATGCCTTAAATTTCTATGTTATAAACTTTTCTGCCTCTTCTCGCCTTGAAAAAAGGCCAAATAAGAACTCAAATTCATTCATGCGTTAACAATGACAACTTTTGACAGCTTTTAATTTTCTATAGGCGAGAAAAAATGTGCATTAAGAAAACTTTGGTTAAAATTTGTTTTTAGTCTACATGCAGCGCAGATCTCAAAGAAAATCTATTGCAATAGTCCCTTCCAGCCCTTTGGGCATGGACTAATAATGATAAAGGATTTGAAAAGTCGTAGGATTGGACAAGCCTTTATTGGAGGCATAATGATCGTATAAAGCACATACTTAGACAAATAAAATGGCATGCCTTGAATCTTACATGTTGATAGGATAGATGAGAATGGAATGATGATAGTTACATTGACTATCCCTACTCACCTAATTCAAAGACACAAGTAGAAGATTCTAACTTGTCATGGAATATCCATTACGAACTTTAATTTTTTTACCAAAATTCAGTTATGATCATGGTGAAAATGATCGTATATTGCTTGATGAATGAAGCATTGTAGAAACAATGGTTGCTATTTATGAAGAATACAGTTTCATATGACACATAACAATCATAACAATTTGTAAAAAATAAGGACATGTACTTAGTTGGAACCATGTTAAAATTGGCAACTAGGGCCAAACTCCATGTGGGTCATCTTATTTATAGCAGATGATATTTTTCTTGGACTCCTCTCATCGAAAGGTGTAGGATTGATCTAAATATTATCCGATTTCGATGAGTATTCATGGAGATATGAATTTATTTGTGTTATGGGACAATTCGTCAAGGTCGGCCAACAACCAAATAACCCCCTCTTGTGCTCAACGTTTTAGTATAGAAGGAGGTGGATTGATAGTCATTTAGACACACACTTCACTCTTGATTTCTCTCCACTTGTTTTGGGTTTTAGTAACAAGATAAATCTAGGAGGATGAAGCCCTAGACACATGAGGAAAGGAGCCTAAGCATGAAGCCTGGACGCAGTCATGAAGAGGCCTAATATTGCCCTAGCCATAGTCCTAAAGAGGGTGGTCTAGCCGCAGTCCAAGGAAGGAGATTTGGCCGCAGTAAAGAGGCTCTTATTCACAACCTAAAACTACTCCTATACACTACCCTAACCTGCTCCTATACGCTGCCCTAACCTGCCCTAATACATTGTGTAAAGGATTCCCTAACACAATCAAAAGAGGCTACTTAGCCGCAACAAATAAGGGAGATCTATCCACTATTTAGGGGAACTTCTATAAGCAGCAAGCCCTAATCCGTAGACATGAGGAGGCCTTAGAGGAGAGGAGCCCTAATCCCAGATCTAAGGAAGGGTTAAATGTGCCCTAGTTGTAGTCTATACATAGCTAAATGCAGCCACACATATGATGGCAAAATGCCCTATTTGTAGCAAGAAGAGACGGCATGGTAAGATCACTTTAGGACAGTGCGAAGAGCCTAGATTAGAGACTGAGTTGCTGTGTGAGTGCGGATTATTTTGAGGGTTGTTTGAGGGTGCAAACAGGGCCAAGAATAGGTTGTCTCAAGGATCAAGGAGTTGTGTGTAGGGTTGTTGAGGCCAAGCCTAATCAAGGTTGTTTGGACTGTAATAAAGGGGTTTTGGAGTAAGTTGGAGATGACAGATGAACTGTGATAGGCAGCAAGCCTAAGCACCTCAGAACAAGAGACAACGCGGATAGGTTTGTGGCAGAGTTTTGTCCAAAATAGCAGCACGGTTGAAGAGAAGTCTCCCTTGTCTAGGCCAAATATTGTAAGGGTTTCTTGATGAATCTGTTAAGTTTGTTGCAACAATCAATCACTGTAATCAGTTTCGTTGTTCGAAGGCATTGGCATTGCTATGTGCTAGGCCGAAGTCCATAGCACCATAGCAAGCAACCTTGGTGTCTTATGATGAATGTTGTAAGTAGACAACATTGTATATGACAACAGTATGCATAGTGCAACACTACACAAAGCAACATGATGATGTAAAGGGGCGTAGCATGGTGTGATGCATGTTGCAACTTAATGTTGTTGGACATGGTATGATGGTGCAACACAATGATAGGTGTCGCATGGTGATGGAGTCACTTTGGAAGATTAGTTGAAGCAACATTCCTTCAACTAAGTTCAGTTAAGCTACCTCATGTGTCATCTTCTTAGAGATGATCTCTGTTCTTATTTAGATAAGTCAAAATGTTGACTTCTACTGTATATGTACTCTCTCTCTCTCTCTCTCTCTCTCTCTCTTTGTTGAACTATTGAAGAACATATAAGAATAATTGATCAAGGGTTTCCCCACATTGGGGTTTGTCCCTCGCTAGCGCCACATATTGTGTCCTATTGTTTTGGCTTGTCTTCTACGATTTATGTTTATGTTCTATTTGAAATTTAATATTATGCTGATGTGATTGCTAATCTGGAAAAGATATTGAGCTAATTGGAAAAATCGAAATAAATTGCTCTAAGCATAGAACATACCTAAAATTTAACATGGTGTCAAAGCTGAGGCGAAGACAAAGCCCAAGCAAGAGTGAAAGAGTAATCACAGAAGATAGTTGGGAAGGACAAAAGGCTCAATGGGTTCCTCATCCCTCTTAAAATTCACCAACGGTGAAGTCAAAGCAGAGAATATTATTCGATTGGTGCAGCGGAAGCATCTGATGGCTTGCCTAAAGATCACTTCAATGGAAAATCTGGATCTAAGGATGGAAGGAAAGGTATATGCCTTGCTTTCAATAAGTATGACCATTATGCAAAGGAGTGTCCAACTCGTAGGGACATCTTCAATGATCGGAGGAATGACAGGTAATGCAGGTCATCAAGGAAATAGCCAACTCTTCAAAGGAAGCAAGGAATCCCAAGTATGAAGAATCAAATGTTGTTTCTAATATGATAAATGAGTGTTATCCTATATTGGCCCTCTCCATTTCTTCTCCTCCAGGATCTTTGGGAATCTGGCTTATTGATTGTAGTGCTTCAAGGCTCTTCATCAGATAGAAGGAAGCTCTCTCTAATTTGGTAAAGATGGAAACAATCATGGGGATTATACTTGGAGTCAATACCACCTGTCTCGGAAAGGGTGTAGGGAATGCTACCCTTCAATTGAATAAGGGTATCATAATTCATTAACTAGAAGTTCTTTATGTACTTGACCTCAATAACAACCTGTTGTCCATTTCGGCAATGGAAATCAAAAGTTTCAGGGTGGCATTCATCGATGGAAAGGTATGTGTTTGAAAATGAAATTTTCAAAGATTCTTTTACTCATGGGTTCAGGATTGGCAATTTGTATCAAGTTGTAGGAATTCCATTGGGGACCATGTCAGTTGACACATCTTATCTATAGCACCGGAGGTCTTATTATGGGGCCCTACCCGATGTGAGTCAGATGTTGACAGGGATCCCTGAATTCAAGAAGAGCATGAAGGTACATGTTCGAGATGAATCGAAGGAAGATCTTACAAGGGGACCATTCCCCTCATGTAGGAGGTCCACAGGTCTGTATGCAGGTGGAAGAAAGCCCTCTATGTCTTGAAGCAAAACACCCTGGGCTTGATATGTGAGGATTAATAGTTATCTGATGAAGCTGAGATTCACTAGGAGTGAAGCCGATCCAAACCTTTGCTTGAACGTTGTGGATGATAGACCTCTCATACTAGCACCTTCTGAGGACGACCTCTTTCTGACAAGTGCAGACCCTCTCATTTTCAAAAGTAAGAGGGAGTTGGATTCCATATTTGGAATGGTGAACTGCAAGCCCATGAGTACCTCGATGGAGCTTAACTTCCAGAAGCTATGTGGTAGGGATGCCATACCTGATTTGCAAAATGCGTCTGAGTTTCATAAACTCATTCTAGAAATGATGTTCTTGCTGAACTCCCGTCCAGATATATGTTTTGCAGTTAGCATGTTGAGCTCATATATGAGTGAGCCTCATTGAATTAGTACTAAGAATTTTTTGAGATATCTTCGGGGCACAATCTCTCATGGTTTGAGATACACTGCCAGAAATGTGAAGCTGCATGATTATTCGAATGTTGACTGGGTAGGTAGTGTGGAGGATCACAAGCGCACTTCTAAGTATTGGTTCTCTTTGGGTTCTGCTATGATATCTTGGATGAGCAGGAAGTAGAATACGGTTGCTTTGAGCACCGCTGAGACCAAATACATAGCTACAGGTGTGACCTTGTGTGAAGTTGCCTAGTTGAGGAAGCTCTTCAATGAGTTGTTTGTACACATGATGGATACCACCGTGATCTTCTATGTCAACCAAAGAGGGATTCAATTATTGAGGAATCATGTATTCTATGATCGCTCCAAGCATATAGACATTAGGTACCACTTTATCTAGTATATGGTACATCGATGAGCAATAAGGCTCCATCGCATTGGGACTGATGTGCAGGTCACCGACATTCTATCGAAGCCCCTGGGAAAGGTCAAATTTGTGACTTTCTGAGAACTACTAAGAGTCATCGAGAAAATCTCTCCTAAGGGTCCTATATGATATGGACATTGAGCTCTAGGAGCTCCAGGGGGCTTGGGGGTACATCATGGAGCGATGACCAACCATAGGGTGAGTGGTCCAGTCTTCCCCTAGTGGTTTGATATGTAGTCAAGATGAGTGGTTCATCCTTCTCTTGCAGAGACACAATCATAGGGTGAGTGGTTCAGCCTTCCCTTAGTGATTTGTTGTGTACAGGGTGAGTGGTTCAGCCTTCCCCTGGGATACCCCTTGCGACATGTAGGTAGGATGAGTGGTTCATCCTTCTCCTACTGAGACATCCTACCCATGCAGTCTGGGACTCATGGGAAGTACCCCTCATCTAGCCAATGGGCAGGGAAATGAGAATAGGGACCATAATAGTATTTTTGGACGCATCGTGTTACTAACGTACACCCTATGCTAGGATAATATTGATCCGGGATCAATGAAACTGACTTCGGGTCAGTATGAGTGGTTTGAGACTCTCTCTTTTGATATTGATCTAGGACCAATGAAACTGACTTCGGGTCAGTATGAGTGGTTTGAGACACTCTCTTTTGATATTGATCTGGAATCAATGAAACTAACTTCGGGTCAGTAAGAGTGATATAACTCGCTCTCTTTTGGAACTAATTTGGGATCAGTAAGAGTAGTATGACACACTCTCTTTATATGGGGCTGACTTCGGGTTAGTAGAGAATGGTATGAGACATTCTCAATCAATTCTTCTTCTTCATGGTTCAGCAGAGCAATGCAGTGCAAGGCACTGATGGCAGAGATAGTAGAGTCTGGAAGATGGATCAGTGGATGGAGTTCTCCCTAGTTGAGAGGGAGTGTTAAAATTGGAAACTAGGGCCAAACTCCATGTGGGCCATCTTATTTATGGCAGACGATATTTTTCTTGGACTCCTCTCATCGAGAGGTGTAGGATTGATCTAAAGATCATTCGATTCCGATAAATATTCATGGAGATATGAATTTATTTGTGTTATGGGACAATCCGTCAAGGTCGGCTAGCAACCAAATAACCCCCTATTGTGCTCAACGTTTTAGTATAAAACGAGGTGGCTTGATAGTCATTTAGACACACACTTCACTCTTTATTTCTCTCCAATTGTTTTGGGTTTTAGTGGCAAGAGAAATATAGGAGGATGAAGCCCTAGACACAGGAGGAAAGGAGCCTAAGCATGAAGCCTAGACGCAGTCATGAAGAGGCCTAATAATACCCTAGCTGTAGTCCTAAAGAGGGTGGTCTAGCCATAGTCCAAGAAAGGAAATTTGACCGCACTAAAGAGGCTCCTATTCATAGCCTAAACCTGCTCTTATATGTTGCCCTAACCTACTCCTATACGTTGCCCTAACCTGTCCTAAGTCTAAAGGATGCCCTAACCGCAGTCAAAAGAGGCTACTTAGTTGCAACAAAGAAGGGAGATCTATCCATTATTTATGGGAACTTCTATACGCAACAAGGCAGCCCTAATCTGTAGACATGAGGAGGCCTTAGAGGAGCCCTAGTCGCAAATCTAAGGAAGGGTTAAACGTGCCCTAGATACAGTCTATACATAGCTAAACACAATCACATTAATGATGGCAGAATGCCCTAGCCACAACAAGAATTGACAACATGGTAAGGTCACTTAAGGACAACGTGAAGAGCCTAGATTAGAGGCTGAGTTGCTATGGGAGTGTGGATTAGTTTGAGGGTTGTTTTAGGGTGCAAATAGGCCCAAGAACTGGGTTGTCTCAAGGATAAAGGAGTTGTGTGTAGGGATGTTGAGGCCAAGCCTATTCAAGGTTGTTTGGACTGCAATCAAGTGGTTTTGGAGTAAGTTGGAGATGACAATTGAACTGTGATAGGCAACAGGCCTAATCACCTCAGAACAAGAGACAACATGGATAGGTTTGGGGCAGATTTGTGTCCAGAATAACAACACGGTTGAAGAGAAGTCTCCCTTGCCTAGGCCACAGATTATAAGGGTTGCTTGATGAATCTGTTAAGGCTGTGGCAACAATTAGTAATTGTAATCAGTTTCGATGTTCGAAGACATTGGCATTGCTATGTGTTAGGTCGCAGGCCATAGCACCATAGCAAGAAACCTTAGTGTCTTATGATGAATGTTGTAAGTAGACAACATTGTATATGACAGCTATGCATAGTGCAGCACTACACAAAGCAGCATGATGAAAGGTATGCAACATGATGATGTAAAGGGGCGCAACATGTTGTGATGCATGGTGCAGCTCAGTGTTGTTGGACATGGTATGATGGTGCAACACAATGATAGGTGCCACATGGTGATGGAGTCACTTTGGAAGACCAGTTGAAGCAGCATGCCTTCACCTAAGTTCAGTTAAGCTACCTCATGTGTCATCTTCTTAGAGATGATCTCTGCTCTTATTTAGATAAGTCAAAATGTTGACTTCTGATGTATATTTACTCTCTCTCTCTCTCTCTCTCTCTCTCTCTCTACTGAACTATTGAAGAACATACAAGAAGAATTGATCAAGGGTTTCCCCACATTGAGATTTGTCCCTGGCTAGTGCCACATCTTGTGTCCTCTTGTCTTGACTTGTCTTCTACGATTTATGTTTATGTTCTATCTGTAATTTACTATTCTGCTGATGTGATTGCTAATCTGGAAAAGATATTGAGCTAATTGGAAAAATTGAAATAAATTGCTCTAAGCATAAAACATACCTAAAATTTAACAAATCGTTTGTTCTGTCATTACACTTGTAAGAAAAATGGAATTGCAATACACTCTACATATAAAATATGGTAATGTAGACAATAACAATGAAATGACACAAATTTGCATATCCAGTTCTTTAAACTTTCAAATGATACTATGTATATGATCACTTTATATAGCTATTATAATATTTTATGCAATAGCTTCAATTGTTCGAAACATATGAGGATTTATTTAATTCATTGGAACAAGAACTACAAAAAGGTGAATTTCCTTATATATTTTTATAAAATATATCCAAGAGATGTAAAGGGAAAAGTATTTTGCACAACAAAATCAAAATTTATAATAGAGCATAGGACAAACTCGATACAAAGTCACCAAGAACGAAGTCAAGGATGCCCTCTTTGCCATGGACCCAGACAAAGCCCCTGGGCCGGACGGATTCTCAACTAGATTCCTCCAAATCTGCTAGTCGATTGAGGAAAAAGATCTCTTCAAAATAGTTCTAAAGTCCCAAGCTTTCCAGAAAATTGGTGGTAGCATGAACTCCGCTTTTCTTGCTCTCATCCCCAAAGAGAAAGGAGCCAACTACTTCAACAGGTTTCGCCCGATCTCGCTTTGTAATATTGGATACAAATTGGTTACCAAAGTAATTGCTAATAGATTGAAGCTCATCCTCCCCAAAATCATTCCGGAAAATCAAGGAGGCTTCATTCAAGGTAGACAGATTGTGGACAATTTCATTTTGGTCCAAGAGGCAATCCACTCAAGTCTGAGTCGTAATGAAAAAGGTATGGTTGTCAAACTTGATTTGGCAAATGCATTTGATCGAGTTAGGCATTGTTTTCTGTTGAAAGTCTTACATAAACTTGGATTTGATGGAAAATTTATAAACTGGATTTGGGCTTGCATCTCGGAGCCTTGGATTGCCTCGTTAGTAAATGGCAGAGCTGCTAAATTTTTCAAAGCCATGAGAGGCCTTAGGCAGGGGTGCCCTCTTTCACCCCTACTATTTGTTCTTCAAGCCTCAGTCCTTAGTTTTTATTTAGACAAGAAAATGATGGATCAGGAAATCGCTGGGCTCTGCGTAGCAAGAGGCATTAAAAACATCAATCATGCCCTCTTTGCTGATAACACCTTGTTGTTGGGAGCTTCTTCTGTGCTCATGGCTTCGAGATTTAAAGGAGCTCTGGATGAGTTTTGTAGGGTCTCTGGAAGCATACTAAACAATGGCAAATGCCACATCTATTGTTGGAATACATCACCCAATTTGCTCAACTCCATTTCTAGATGCTTTGGTTTCACTACCTCCTCAACTTGGACTTCCTTCAAGTACTTGGGTCTCCCTGTTTTTCTCAAAAGAGCCTACAGCAGAGACTGGCTCCCCCTGTAGAAATTTTGAATAATTTAACACATATTCAACAGAGATTATCCTGATCATGTATTATTGCGGAAAACATACACAATACATAAGCTCCTCTACGTTGATCATCAATATAGCAGCATCAATAACAATAAAACATCAAGAGCATTCACACAATTAACACAGTATGTATCCAGGGGAAAGCATCTCGCTAAAAACCCCAACTATCTGTATATTAATGATTGAGTCATGTAACATTACACAGCATAATACTTCTCACAAGTATCTCCACCTCTGTTACACACAATACAGCTCAGATCTGATCTCCAAATCTCCCTCGCTGCTTGCCTGCCTCCACTGCTCAATACCTGC
>APFE030760318.1:5681-35244 GCA_000404065.3 Pinus taeda | reverse complement strand
CCTTCCAAAATCCTGGAGGAAATTCTCGTTTCGCTATTGTAGACACGGGAAACGAATCTGAGGGTAGTATCCAATAGACATGAAAAAAAATGGTGAAATTAATCACTTGGCACGACGTTGAAAATATTTAAATTATTTTCTATTCAATGCACAAGAATAAGTATACCAGTCGTTTTATCAGAGTGATTAGAAAGGGAGGTTGAGCCTTCTCCAACGCTAGCAATGATCTTGCGTGAACCTGCATATGCAAAAATACCAAGAAGCCCAGTTGAAACTAACATGAAATAAAGTACAATAAAACTTACACGACATAAAAATACAAATAAACTTAAAATTATGTGTGTACCTGATCGTAGGTAGATGTTTCTGTGTTTTCTGTCAGGGCTTCTTTTAAAGAGACGTGGAATGCATTGTGTATTCACGGGGGCATTGATAGTGAGATGATGAGGTCCAGGCAGTGTGGAAGTAAGGGAAATGTGGGATGACAATGAAGACAAGGGCATGGCCATCTTTCCAAATGAGCCGCTGGATTAGCAGAGGTAGCGAATGAGCTTTCATTATATGGAATGTCAAGTTGTATAAATAAGCAATGTACAGGAGAACTTCTGTCACCAAAAACAAAGTTTCGTAGCCGGGCCAGATGCTTAAATTTGTCTCTTCTGCATAAAGTTTCTTTGGCATATGTTGAATGCAAAGATATTCTTTTTTGTTTTTGCAAAAGAAAGTGCAAATAATTCAATAGGAAAGGTACCGCATTCAATTTGAAAGCTACGGTGGCCTGACAATAGCCTCAATAGACCGTGGAAGCGACATGAAGTGCTGAACTTTCAATTTTCAGAGTTTAATTTATTTTTTTAATTTCCTACCATCGTTTTCACTGACCATGGAAAACATAAATGCATTGAACTACTTACTTTCAGGCTTTCATAACTACTCAAAATAGAGTTAGTAAAGGAGCGCTCGAATTTGACGTAATTTCATTTTGAAAACGTACAAGTAGATAAAATACAAATGCATTGACATCGTGCCAAATGGAGCACTAGATTAAGAGAGGTAGCATATATGCTCACATCTGGAATATACCTTTACGTCACATCTGGAATTCACCTTTTCGTCTCCTCTGGTACATTCATGTATCGTCCTTACATCTACCCTACTAAATTCATGTATCTTCAAGGAGGAATCCTCTCTAGGTGCTTAAGTTTGTCCTTTTGTCTTTTGAAATATATTCAATTTTAAGAATTTTCATTGACATATAGTTGGCAAAGACTATGAAAGAGCTTGCTGCCACCTTATCAGCACCGGTGACAGATCATGGCGGCTGCGGTTCATGAACACTAACTCTCTTTGTGTTTATCTTTTTAGCACGTAATCAGTATTTTAATCGTATTGCTTAACGAAAGTTAGATGAGTTTCTGAAGAATATCTCTACGCTGCTGCCTCAAATCATCCGCTTAAATTAACATTGATTTGTTTCTTTATCATAGTCAACATAACTTTCAAGATTATATTAAAAATATTAATTTGTTATAAATTTTAATGATGTATCTTTATGTAATAAATCAAATATAATACTATATTTTATTAAGGTAAAGAATTATTAAGTTGATTGTTTCTTATGATCAAAACTTATATAAATATATATAAAATAACAACAAAAAATTTAGGAATTTTATAATGGAGGTTGTAGTTTATTTTTTAAGATTTGATTTTTGGTTTTCGGATTATCAAGTAATTATTTTTTTCGCTGAAGCAAGTATGGATCTTTCTATATCATTTAGTCAAAAAATGAAGCAAGTATGGATCCTTCTATATCATTTAGTCAAAAAATAGTGTACATTATATACAAACGTCCACCGGACACCAAATAAACAGAAAAGAAATAAAAGCTTAAGCCTCCAAGGGCTAAACCTTATAGCTTTACATCTAAAAATTCGAGCCTAAGAATTAACTAACAAAACTAAAGTCTATCCCTCGGAAAGCTCGTGAACTTTTGCCCAGCCCCCCTCCGGTAAACCCAAACCAATAGATCTGTCCCATCAAATCAAGAAGATCGACGACAGAGGAGAAAGACGCATAGCCAAAGAGACCGATGATTCATCCTGCCCCACCAAGTTGCTCTATCCATGTCAATCGTTGATTCACTACAACTGAATCCAACGAATGAGAATGCGCGAGACAAGAAGGTGCAACTTTAGTCACCGATAGAGGGTGGTTTTCGGAACCCCCACTCTGCCGCGTGTCACGGGATGAATGGGATCGCTATGAAAACGCCAAAACCATTACCACTTGAGAGCGACGCGAACAGTTGAAAACCGCTTGGGAGGCGGTTTTACAAATCTGGGCCCCAAAATCTGAAAACACCAGTTGCTGAATAAACGGGATCCTCTTGCAAATGTTAAACTTCCTCACCTTGATTTGGGATGTTGTGAGGGTAAGAGTCTTTCCACCAAGCAAAGACTTGTGGGAATCAAAGTGTTGCCCATGATGAACTGAGATCTTCATCACGCTTACTCCTTGAGTCTCGGCGACCAGACATGGTTCTCTTCTCTTCAGAGACCAGCAACTCAGAAATTGAAGACACATGCAGGGGAAAATCAAATCGAGATAGTCTCCATGGTTTTGAGTCTAAACACTTCCCTATCTTCTTCTGCCTACTCGCAGCATAGAGCTCTTAGTCTGCTTGGTCGCAACTCCTGCCACTTCATCGACACATTATTCTCTATGCCGCTAACTCCCTGGTTGGCCAGAAGACCCACCAACGTATTTTCCTTTCTGCGAACATGGTGGAAACTCACAGTGCGCAGGCCCTGAAGATGGCTTTGAATTCTTTGGAAGACCCGAATTAATTTCCAATGCTTAGAGACTTTGTCCAGCGCAGTTCCATTATGTATTTTTTGCACCGAGTTGATAATTAACTCTGAATCTGCCTCTATCATGACATTGAGACAATTGTCCTGCTTCAGTGAATCCAGGCATTGTTCCATAGCCATTAGTTCAGCCATGTTGTTGGTGGTTGTACCTAGGTGGCAATGGAAGATGAAAACAATACTTCCCCCTGCATTTCTGAGGACACCTCCATACCCTGTTGTTCCCGGATTCCCTTTTGAAGCACCATCAATGTTATATTTTAAATAGCCTTCCGAAGGAGAATGCCAAAATTCCTTCTTCGTATCCAAAGAAATAACCTTCCTGTCTAGGCCTAGGAGGGTGAGCCCCTACATCCTCAGCTGCCCGAGAACATTTAAATCTACATTTGAGGGAGGTTTTTTAAGGAAGTTGCGAACAGTGGTTCCCACAGTCTCCTTGCGCTGTTTCATATTATCTCCAGTAGGCATTCTGGGGTTTTTTTTTCCTCCTTAAAAATTATTTTGTTCCTCTCCTTCCAAACATTCCATATAATGAAGCTTGGTGTAAGAGCCCACGCTGAGTTAATAATTTCATTATCCGAAATTTTTTTCGTCCAATTGATGAGGGTACTAATGATGCTTCCTCTGTCTCTATCAGATTGTTGAAAGATTGTAGCAAATAAGTCCCATAACGAGGATGTGAAAATGCAGTTGTTGAGCAAATGTTCCAAAGTTTCTTCTTGAGCCTCACAGAGCAGGCATCTTGAAGGCCCCTGAACACCTCTCTTCCTTATGTTATCCCAAGTCAGAATTTTCTTGTGGTATACAACCCACATGAAGAGTTTGATTTTCATCCACCCTTGGTGCCTCCAAAGGTTTTGCCAGATTTTGTCCGGAACCAGGGGATCCAACTCAAGGAGAATGCATTTTTCTTCCTTAAGATTAAAGGTGCCCTCTTTGTTATTTCCCCATCTCAGTTGGTCTTGTCCCTCTGCCACTAAGATTTTCCTTTGCTATACTATTTTACTGAGCTCCTTTGCTTTTGTTTTCACGAGATTGTTATTTCTGCAATCTATGTTTCTCCAGAGTCTCCACTTATCTGTAAGATGAGAATGATTCTAGAAATCCTTAACCTTTATTAAACCTTGGGAATCTGACTCCTGTTTAAGATCAAGGAAGTCTTCTTTTAACAAAATTGATTCTTGTTGCCACTTGTCTTCCCAGAAAAGAGCAAGATTTCCTTCTTTGATTTCCCAGAAGCTATTCTCTTGTACTAGTCTTCTATTCTCCCAGGCTTTGTTCCAAATATATGAACCCTTTATATTTCATGACATTCTTATAAGATCATTGTTCTGCCAGGAACTAGCATATTTTTCTTTCCAGATATTTGCCCATTGAGTCTCTGGATGTTTAACCCAGCGCCACCAAAGTTTGGCCCCTAGAACCTTGCTGAGAATCTCCTGATCATCCAATCCTAGCCCTCCATGGTTCTTGGGCTTACAATTTTTTTCCCAAGACACCAAGGCCCATTTTCTCTTAGTCTCCTCCCTACCCCAAAGGAAGTTCCTTTGAATATTTCTAAATTGTTGAAGGACTCCTTTTGGAGTTGGGAGGGCTAATAACATGAAAATAAGGATTGCTTGAAGAACTGTTTTTGTAAGAACTAACCTGGCAACAAGGTTTAAAGATCTGATGGTCCACTTACTGACTTTGTCCTGGAACTTGTTGATCAAAGGTTCCCATATACTTTTGAGCATTGGTTTTTCAGTTAGAGGGACTCCCAAATATTTTGAAGGAACAGAATCCCTTTGAAAGCCAAGAATTCTGGAGATGTTTTTCTGAATAGCAATATTGGTATTGAAGAAAATGATTTTTGATTTAGAGAGATTAACTTCCATACCTGAAGCTGAGGCAAAAAGATTCAGAATTATTTTGTAGTTTGAAGCTTCTTGGACTTTGGGGATTCCCTGTAACATGGTATCATCTACAAATTGTTGGTGAGTCAGGGCCTGACCATTATCAGTAAGTTGCATACCTTTAATCTTTCCTGATGATTTCACCTGCTTTATAGCTCTACCCAGTCCTTCCATCATGATGATAAAAAGAAAGGGGGAGAGCAGGTCACCCTGTCTGAGGCCTCTTGCAGGACTGAAAATCTCTGAGGGAGAGCCATTAACCAATATAGAAAAACTGGAGGAGGTCACCAGTGCCATTACCCATCTGACCCAATTATGATCAAATCCAAATGCAATCAACATTTTCTTGAGGTAGACCCAATTTACCTTGTCATAAGCTTTGGCAATATCTTATTGCATGATCATACCTGCCTGCTTCTTGCTAGTTAAAGAGTGCAACACTTCTTGCACTTGAATGATGTTATCAAGAATTTGTCTGCCTTCCACATAACCTAATTTCTCCCCTGATACAAGAACTGGAAACAAAGGCTTGAGTCTGTTAGCAACAATCTTGGATATAATCTTATAGATTACGTTGCATAGGGCTATGGGTTTGTATTTATCCAATGTATGAGCGATCTCCTGTTTTGGGATCAAGGCGATGAAGGATGTATTGGGTGCTTTCAGAATGGGTTTTTTTGACTTGGAGTCCTCCATAACATTCAAAATGTCTTGCTTAACAATATTCCAGCAAGCTTTGAAAAAGTCCACATTGAAACCGTTCAGGCTCAATGCTTTGCCATTCTGCATGTCTTTGAGGACTTCGCTGAGCTCCCCTTCCATAACTGGTCTATTAAGGTTGAAATTATCCTCTTTGGACACCAGTTTCGGTACATTACTAGTTACTTCCCTGATGGATTGTTCTCTATCTGAATCGTTCTCCTGTATTATGCCTTGGAAGTGGTGGATTAACACAGATTCGATAGCTTTATGGGAGATCTGAAGTTCCCCTGCTTCATTCTTGATCTGAAGTTTTCCAGTGGTATTTAATCCACGACTGTAAAGCTTTTTCAGTGGGCCATAGTCCCATGAACTTATAGATGATGGGATACGTACCCATGTGCTCCCTGTGCGCCTACAACTCTGGATTATTTAAGATAACCCTGGGAGTTATATCTGTTTTGGGTTTGCAGGGTCCCTTGCTTTTCTTGTCTTTAGTTCCCTATTTTTTGTCTTCTACCTCTTTGTCTTTTGTGCCATATTGATCCTTACCTATGGGTTCTTTCGTTTCCTCTTCCGTAATTCTTTTTCCTTCCACCCCTGTTCCCCTAGCATTTTCTAGAGGCTTCTTGCTTCTGCTGGCCACGGCCTCCTTGTAGGAGGGAGTGGAGCCCCCTCCTCTACCACCCTTCATAGGGCTCTCTGTCTGCCACTATCTGCGCTGATCGTTTTTCACCCTTCGTTGTCCGCTCTCGCTCCTCCTACGATGCGAAACCACATACTATTATTGATTCATTTCGATTATCAAGTAATTGTATAAATATATATAGAATAGCAATAAAAAATCTGGGAATTTTGTGACAAAGGTTGTAGTTTTTTTATTTATTTGTTAGATGTGGAATTGATTTATATATTTAATAATGTATTTAAATATAAAAAACTCACAACCTAATTCAAAATTATATAATAATAATTAAGAAAATTAAATATATTAGAATTAAACAAAACCATGATAAATTATTTATAGAAATATAACATCTTTATATCTTTTAGTTTGATTTATTCATTATTTTTCTTGTATACATTTTTGAATTTTTGTGTGCATATTTTTTAGTCCAATTTGTTTAAAATTTGGTAGGGATTTGTGAGAATCACAAGTTTGAATTGTAAGCTCTCTACAATCCTAATGCCTCAAGGGTTTTTCATGTATTGAGTCCATATATGCAATCAAAAATACATTTTAAAGAACAAAATCTCATTATTACATAAAACATTGTTTGTTAAACTCTAGCCAAAATCTCCAAATATATAACAATAAGACAAGCCTTTTTTTTTTGTTAAGTTGTAGGTTTTCATTAATTCAAATTCATTTATATAAAATAACAATCTTACTGTAATGGTATATCACATGGGAAACCATAGTAGGGACAATGAAGATATTGCACAATTCCTCTACCTATCAAAATTACCCATATAAAAAATATTACATAACCTCTTTTTCAAAAGAAAAAACATACTTTTGATATTTCATAGGAAATAAAAAACTACAATCCCTTGGTTGTAGAGTAGCACATTTGTTAACATAAAACTAGGCTAAGAAAAAAATTCCAAATATATCTTATACTAAAAATATCTTGAAACTTAACTAAATCCCATTTGAAATAAAATCAAACAAATTAAAGGAAAAAATAGACAACACATTACCATTAGACACCTCTTAGATGCAAACTAACCCAATATATAATAGCATAGCTTCCTTGGATAACATATCCACCAACACATTATTTTCCCTCAAAGTATGAAGAATTTGCACTTCATCATACTTCTCCTGTAGCTAGCGGATTTTGCTTTGCCATGATTCTAAATGAAGGACCCTTAAGTTAGTTATTCCATTGAACAAATCCACAAGGACTTTTGAATCCCCATACAATTTGAATACTTTTACCTGCTTCCAAAGGGACACCCTCATGGACCACTACATAGCAAGGAGTTCAGATGTGAAATTTGTGTATTAGCCAATACCTAGTTTACATTTAATCATCAGATTTCAGGAGAAGAAAATGACTATACCTGCACAAAAAATTCCCTCTGATTGGCTCCATCAAATAATATCCATACTGTACTAGTCAGCAGCTCCACATCTCTGATAAGCATGGTCTCCTTCCCTTTTAGTGATTTCACTTGGTCAAGATAAGAAGATATTGCATTGTGTATTATGACTTCAGAGAAAACCACAAAGTCTTCAAACAGATAGAGGTTTCATCCTAGCTAAATTCCTCACAATACAAAGATCAAAAGGAATTTAAAGGAAGAGGAAATAAACATTTCATTCCAATTCTAGAGACACTCTTCAATTGAGCTTTGATTCCACCAGGCATCAAGGTTAAAACAAGAGAAAGCCGCCTTCCAAACAGAAATTACAAAAGGAAAATGAATAAATAAATGAGATATAGACTCCTCATTCATCCATCATAAAACACAATTCCATGATCTACCCATCCTTGCTCAACAAGATTACCCCAGGTGAATTTTTTTCTTTCCAACAACAAACAAAGGAAATACCTGCA
Organism: Pinus taeda; assembly: GCA_000404065.3. Taxonomy (NCBI): domain Eukaryota; kingdom Viridiplantae; phylum Streptophyta; class Pinopsida; order Pinales; family Pinaceae; genus Pinus; species Pinus taeda. Next base: position 27,213 of record APFE030760318.1, on the reverse strand, counting down.
TTTAAGAAGGTCTTGTCCCTTCCAAACTAATATATGCCACGATTTTGAAGATGTAAGAGGGTTGTCTTGAATGAGTGCATCATATCGAAATCTAATTGTTCTAATTCCACTTAGTTTATTCTTAGACCACCTGATAATGTCTTCCTCCTCCTCGTTAATTACAAGACTATCTTTAACCAAATTCAATACAAAAGGGCTCCATTCACCCTCATAAACATGAGAAAGGCCTAAATACTGAGTTGGAAGCCACTCTTGACTATCTAAAGTTGCATCTACCCACCTAGCAACATCTGCAATAAAAATCCAACCCAAATGATTTAAAAAACCCACGAGCTTATTAGAGAGTTTATGGTGACCATTGCATTCTCTCCATGGGTCAAGACCAAGAATAAATTTATCCCCGTTTTCAATCTTCCACAAGAGCCATTTTGTTGGGCATTGGATAATTCCGTGCTCCCGCATGTTTCACGACATGTGTTTAACCACCTTTAGGGGATCCATTAACTATGGTGATGCATCCATTTTACTAATGTTTCACAACATCTGCTTAACCACCTTTGGGGGATCCATTAACTATGGTGATGGATCCATTTACTAACACCTATGAATTTTTGGGGTAACAGACCACTACAAATGATATCAAAGTCAAATTTCTCGAGTTTAAAACACCCTCGGATCGCGCTAGGGGGAGACTATTGGGCATTGGATAATCCAACACTCCACCTTTCGGGGATCCATTAACCTTGGCGATTCCTTCATTTACTAACACATGTGGGTTTTAATGTAATGACAATTGTGATTCCAATACATTTCTCCAAAACTTACATACCACTATATCTAAACAGAGACTAAGAATGTCCTCAACAAAATTACAAAATAACAAGGGAGTAAAAAAAACTAACTACAACTTTCAAATATAAAACACATAAACTTAAAAACAACATCATTATTTTTTTTTTACATTTGTATATAAAAAATTCCTTCAAAATGTTTTTCGTTCCTATATATGTATGTATCATTCCTTCAAAACGTTTTTCGTTCCTATATATGTGTGTATCTTCCTGATCAAAAGTGGTGAGAGATTCTTCTCCTCAGTTTTGATATCCGAAGCATGAACTATGAAAAAAAACTCTTTAACCTTAATCCTTCCTTTGCATGCATCTGGGTGATACATGAAACTCCTCCTAAGCATAATTTCTACCGTAATCAAGGAACACAATCAAGCAACTTGAAATCATCTATGCATTTGTGTGGTGTGTTAGATCGCTTCTTCGTATTCATGATTCATTGGTGAGAGTCGAACAGTACACAGACCATGATCTGGACTATCTCACGAGTTTCCCACATGACCGAAATCACTGGTGAAAATCAATGCAATTAAAGCTTGATCCTTTTCCATTTTGTCCATAGGTTTAAATACGTCGATGCAAAGTGAAAGAAAATCCATTCTCTACTTCAGAAAGAATATAGTTGAAAGGAAAAGAGTCAAGTCGTGTGGAAAAAATAGAGAATGGAGCCATTAATTTGATAACGAACTAATATTGTTGTGTCTGTGTGAGAGGGATCTTCTTCTATATGGTTTGAGAAGGGCCACAAAAGATTCATCAATTGAAGAGTGACTACATGAAATATGGAATCATTGTTTATGTCATTGTATAGAAATGAGAGCAGCCAATTTGACCACATGTTCTGATCCAAAATGGATCCTAAAACCTCTAAGTCTTCATGTATATTAACTATCAGAAACACTATCGCAAGGGGAAACAGTGAAAGAATGACGGAAAACAGAGCTATCGGAGGTTCAAATGCCATTGCACCAGAGCCATTGGATCGAACAGATCAATGGTCTAGATTGAATCGGGATATTGCAATCGGGAGAGGCCAACAGAGTATATCAGAGGTGTCCCTATGGAAATCACGATAGCGATTAACAAGATTTAACAAGGACCATTGATCAAGCGTGCAGATCAACTCGCAATATTGCATCGCTATAACACAAACGAAGGACTTACTGGGGACTAAAGACATTGCGATATGCGATCACCAATCACGATATCACATCACAATATCGCATCGAAGCAATACAAAGGAGCGGGGCCTATGCAACATGTGACTTGAGATAGCAATACAGGCAGACCCGACGGAGTTTATAAATGCGGCTCTATAAATTTTGAGTTCCGATATAAAAGTGGTTGTCGGGCCTTTTCTGTGTATTAGTGCATTTTCATTATAAAACTAAAATACAAAAGGAAATGACATGAAGCATTAAAGCTGGACCTGAAAGATTTATAGATGCGGCTTTATGTTATTTGAGTTCCATGGTAAGCGGGATTTCGGGTGGGTCTTGGGCGGTAAGTGGTATTGGACAAGCTCCACCCGATTCCATACACCGGCCGACACGTAGCATCTCGCAGGAGAGAGAAAACTGATTTTTTGGGTGGGTAATCTCTGTGCACATAAGCCACTCAAAATGGCTGTTAGTCGTTGGATTGGAAGGTCCCAGATCAACGGTGGGCTTGCGACAGCGCTATAACATAGAGCCGATAGGATTATAGGTCAGATTCAATATCTTTTGAGTTCCGAGCTTTGGTCTGTTGGTCGGATTTTCCATTGTTTTTTGTGTATTTCTGTTTATGAACGAGCAACGTATTCCTGGGGATTTCATCCATGCGAGTGGTCCTTTCCGTTACAAACAGGTGGCCACCATATCTTCAGTGTCTTATAATGATTGTTTAACACTCGAAAGGGAGATGAACAGACAGGGGTCCAGAGCCAGAAAGTCTGAGAAAGGAATGCAAATTGACAGCGCTGATAGCCTTAAAAGCCATTCAATGGCAGAGAGATAGAGGGAGGCAATTGTTGAGAGACAGAGAGTCAGAGAAAATGCAACTACGAACAGTGGATTAGAGGCACTAAGAGGGAGAGTGTATGTAATCTTTAAACTCGAGGTTTTCGAGTGAAATACCTATGTAATATCACTGTTTTTGTGTTATAGCTCTGCTTGAGCTAAAACTTGCAATATTTTGCTCTTAAAGACTTAATATAGAGGTCAACACTAAATGTTGGACAAGGAGATGTAGCCAGGAAGTCTGGTGAACTCCTTGATTATTTGTTGTGTTGATGTGTGTGACTGTTATGATTTCTAACTAGTCATTGTCTATATTATTCACAATCTTTTCAATAAGTTGCACTAAGTAATATTGGCATTCCTGCACATGAGTTTGTAATACCTTAATATTGATTTAAGATCTCATTTTTAGATCAAGTGGTATCAGAACTTAAGGTTTTGTTAAGGTTAGACAAGCTTGTGCTAGATTTTGAATGCTAACTAGATTAAAGCTCAGACTAGGAGAAGGAGAACTTGTTGAGGCTAATCCAGAGATTGGAAGAGTTTATTCTCAGAGGAGAATGGCAGAAGAAGCTCCATTGGGATTAGAATCTCAATTTATAGAAAGATTTAAGGCCATGCAAGCCATGGTGGAAGAGATGTATCTGGAATTTAAGAAGGATCGAGGTGAAAGCACTTCAACACCTAAACTAGACAAAGGAGCAGAGGAACCTTTTCTACTTGCCCCTCTAGAAGGAAAAAGGAAAGGGGAAATGCCTCCTCCACCATCTCCTGCATCATCACCTTCATCATCCTCATCATCTTCTTCGCATAAAACTAGCCCTGATAAGAAAAAGAAGAAAACTTCTTTGATTAAATTAGATGTGAAGTTTGATTTTCCAATTTATGGTGGAGAACTAAATGCAGAGAAGCTAGATAATTGATTAAGACAGATTGATGTATATTGCAGGGTGCAGAACATTGATTCAGAAAGGAAGAGGACTCAGCTGGCTAGCCTTCGACTTAGAGGAATTGCACGAGTATGGTGGACACAAGCTGATCTGCAAAAACATGGTAAAATCATTTCTACTTGAAATGAATTTGTTTTTGCTATCAAAAAGCAATTCTATCCTTTAGCTTACAACCAACAGATAATGATGAGTTGGCAAACTCTTCGCCAGTTGAAGGGTCAGAGTGTACAAAATTATACTCAGGAATTCAAGAAAAGAGCTTTAACTCTAGGAATATCCTTGGACTCACCTGAGACTTTATTGAAGTATATATGTGGTCTTCATAGTTATTTAAAGCATACTATTATCATGTTTAATCCCACTAGCTTAAATGATGTATTAGTTCTAGCCACACATCTAGAAGCTAGAGGTAAGAATGTAAACCCAGAGGTTGGGGGATCATCTAAATATTCTGTAAGAAAGAGTAAGGAAAAGAAGAAACTGAAATGGAAGGAGAGGAAAGAAAAAACTGTAAAGAAGGATAAACCTTCATGCACTCATTGTAAGGAAGAAAGACACGATGAGGCACATTGTTGGTCTTTGCATCTAGAATGGAGACCTAAGACATTCGGTGGTAAGGAGAGAAAGAATGTTGCAGCTGTTCAGCAGGACTTGGGATCAGATTCAGGTGATGAAACAACAGTTACAACCATAGGTATTAAAGGTAAGGATTCTGAAGCATCCACAAGTAATTCTGCACAATCTGCTGATAATGAAAGTAATGAGAGGGAAAGAAAGGAGTTTTTTCGTATTAGAGTAATTTCCATGCATAATAAGATCGATACTTTGTTTGATAGTGGATCACAAGTAAATTTGATTTCTGAAACAATTGTAAAGAAGTTGGGATTACAAACAAAACCTCATGAGAATGCATATCCATTAGGTTGGGTGTGTGATAAAACAAAGATACAAGTAACGAGACAATGCAAACTTAGGTTTGCTATTGGATCAACATTTGTAGATGAGTTTGAGTTAGATATAGTTCCATTGGATATATGTGGTATTATTTTGGGAAGTCCATACTTGTATGATAGGAAAGCTATTTTCTATAGAGCTGAAAATAAGTATCAACTCGCTAAAGATGGAATAGAATATATTGTAAGAGCTCATAAACTCAAAGGTAATTATTCTCTCATAAATTCAAGACAGATTAAAATAATTGTGAATTCAAGTAAGCAGTTTTTACTAATGGTTGTAAAGGTAAAGGATCCTGAAAAATCCAATGCATTTGAAGGCTGTGATTCTAAACAGAAAGCTGATTTAGTTAAAGTTGTTTTAGAGTATGATGTTCTATTTCAAGAACCAAAAGGTCTACCACCCAAGCGAGAAATAGTACATGATATTTGTCTGCAGCAAGATGCTCCATTATCTAACATTGGAATGTACAGGTTGTCAACTTTAGAGAATGCAGAGATAAATAAGCAGGTACAGGAGTTGCTCAATAAAGCGTTTATACGACCAAGCACATCACCATGTGGATCTCCAATCGTGCTGGTGAGAAAGAAAGATGGATCATGGAGAATATACATTGATTATAGAGCACTAAATAAAATAACAATCAAGAATCATTATCCTCTTCCTCGAATTGATGATTTATTAGATCAATTGAAAGAAGCAGTTTACTTTTGTAAGTTAGACTTACGAAGTGGTTATCATCAGGTCAAAGTTGCAGAACAGGATGCATGGAAGACTGCTTTCAAGACAAAGCAAGGACTGTATGAATGGTTGGTTATGCCTTTTGGCTTAACTAATGCTACTGCTACATTTATGAGAGTTATGAATGATGTACTCAGACCTTTTATTGATGATTTTGTAATTGTTTAGTTAGATGACATTCTTGTTTTCATTAGGACATGGGAAGACCATGTAAAGCATGTAAAGCAGACTTTAGATGTTTTAAAGGGCTGATGGATGGAATGATTCTAACCAGGGTAAAAGGGCAATGAAGAATCCTTTGACCAGGATCAAAATGAGGAACACGGGGTGATCGTCAACAAAGAGCAATTAAGAATTCTTTGCTACATAGACCATAGGGAGAAACTACAGAAGTAAGGGAGCATTTAAGAATTCCCTAGCTAAGATAGTTTAGCAGAAAACATTAAGGTAAACAGTCAAAACATAGTGCATTAAAGCAAGTTCTGAAATATCATTCCTAGTTTACCATTCAGATTTCATAGAAACACATATGATTATTAATACATAAGGAAAAACAATAATACACATGAGAGAATACTTATTTGATTTTCACTTCACACAAGAATCCTGTAAAATGTCTGAACTTTATTCCATGATCTAGCAAGCCAATCCAGTCTTGATACAATAGCACTTTGATTTTAGATACAATTCAATAGAAATGTCTTTGAATCCACCCTAAATACTTTGAAATGGGAAGTATTTATACAAAAAATTTTACAAAATATCTCATAACAATTTGAGATTTAATTAAGGAAATAAAAATATCTTCAAGCATGAAGATAGAGACAGATGGAAAATTGCATCATGTTGTCCCTCTTATTGTGGTAGTGCTAGCTGTTGTAGTTGAACTTGAGCCCTTTTACGCTGGCTGATATGTGTACATTGGAATCATCTTTGTCTTTGGTCTTCAACTGATACTCTTTAACCTATTACTCTTTGACCTTGTTTACCCGTTTCATCTGGCTGCCATTTAGATTTACTATGGTAACTTATAGTAAATCTGTCATCTTTTCCCACCATTCATATTTAGGTAATTTTACTTTGAGCATCCATCTATATATCTCATTTGCCTCAGTGTATTTGGAAAAATTTGGCTTGGTGATAAATAGATGTTTCACCTCATGCTCTAGGAAAAATAGATTTTCTAAAGTATCATACAATACTTTCCCTGTTGGGAATGCTTTGATTCCTGAAGTGCTTACATGTTCCTTGGACAATTTCTTTAATCTGTCAACATAGTCCAATTGGGTCATAAGTTTGTCATTAATTACCATGCAACTGGGAAGGCCTTTATCCCTCAAAATTTGAAACTTTACCATGAATCTGTTAATGCCAACTTGCATGTTATGGCATTTTCCCTCCAGGTTAAGCATAAGATTTCTTTTAGAAAGGACATTTTTTACCTCAATGATGGTTTTAGTTCTATCCTTTACACCAAGCTCATTTAGTTCATGCCTGTTTTTGCTGTTCAAAAAATGGATGAGTTGATCAGCATCCTCAAGTTGGTCTCCTAGGTCTTCCTTTACCTTTTGTATTGCTCCGGTGGCCTCTTTGACTAGTTCTATTTGCTCGAATATTACTTGAATTGAGGGTCAAATATCATTGACAGAGTCAATGATATTGGCCCAGAGCATCTCCTTAGTCTATCCTAGTGGTTTTTGTAAAGTTAGATCCTTCTCTAGGACCTTAATCTTCTCACCCATCCTTAGGTCTTTCTGTGTTTCTTCTCTCTATTGTATTTGGGCAAGCCTGCAGTCAGTTTCTAGGCTTGCCACTTTCTCCATAAGCCTCTTAAGCTCTGTTGCCTGGATGGACATTTCCTCCATGGCTTTCACTAACTCTGCTATATTTTATGTTGAGGTACCTACTGTTGTAGACTCAGTTGTGATTGGTAGTGCTATGGCAGGTGGAGCTGTTGGTGCCAAGGATGCTGCCAATGTTGAGGGAACTTCAGTTGTTACTGTGGGAATGGCAGTTGTGGAAGTGGTGGCCAGTTCACTTTGTTTGGACTAAATCAATGTGTCTAATTCTTTTTTTGTTTCTTTCAACTGGTCATTTAGCTTGAGGACCAGGTTCATAAGCTCCTCTTACCCCTTTTGGGTCTCCAGGACCTTTGTTGTCTATGGATGATGCAGTAGAGGAATCTTCAGTTGATTTTTCAAAGCAGCTATGTCCTAACTCAATGATTAAGTCCTCCAAGGACTTGATTCTGGTGTCCTTTTCTTGTGAAGAGGCCTTTTCTAATTGAAATTGAGCTGATATGTTATTTAGGAAATTCTGCAATTGATGAGTTGTAATGGCTTTCCCTGTCAAGGTGGAGTAAATAATCTCCCCTGTCTATTTGTGCAGCTCAATCTAGTCTATCAGATGTAGGTCCTTGGCCAACACTTCAAAATCAATCTTCTTGAAGTCAGCTGCTGTCCTTGGTTTTTGAGTAGCCGGCTTCATAAATGTCATTTACATTTTTCCCTCTTTCACATCATAGGCTAACATTAGCCTTTTCTGGTTTGTAGGTGCCATATTAAGGTACTGTGCGTAAGTCTGGGCTTTTAGCCTCTCATTCCTGGCGTTTATATCTTTGTACCTTTCTCTAATGTCTTGATCTCTGTCAACTGGCATCCTTTTAGGAGGACACTTCAACACTCTTTTGCCTTTCCAACATTTGAGTGTTTGATGTGGAAGGTTCTAGTGTGTCGCTAGAAGGAATGGCAGGCCTGCTTCTTTCTCTTTTAGTGCTGGTGGCCCCCACTGTTTCTTCTATGAATTCCTGCTCTGAAATAGGATTCAATCTCTGCCTTTTGACTAGGCTGGTTTTTGCATATGTTTGTATAGTTGCTCTGCCTAATGTAGTGGCATTTTGACTGGCACACTTTCATGGTCTTTTAATTTCTTGGGGTTCATATTTTTCATCTCTTTTGACCTTTTTTATTCTTTTTGTCCTTCGATTTTTCTTTTAAGACATACCCTCTTTACATTTTTTAATTTTTTGAATATGGAAAACATTTGCAAAAAGCAAAGGTATGTACATATTACAAGTTTAATCTCAGCCATTCAAAAATTATGACTCCTATTGGTATAGGAACCTAACACCTCCTAAGTATGGCATGTTATTATTAAGGTCTTGGGGGGCTAAGTTGTAGGGGACACTTCAAATGGATATGACATATGCCACAATACCAATATTTGGTCAATCAAGGAGACTATATAGAGAAACGTTAATGAATTACATGGTGAGTAGTCAAGAAAGACCAGACATTTATCCCTTCTACTCAGTTCACACTAATCTTGATTCCTTTATTTTTTATAATGACAATGATGGAGACATAGATACTCAGGTAAAACAGGAAGAAAATGAATTCAATGAAAAACATGATACTCAAGTTCCTATTATGCAGCAAAACCCTGACACAGAACCTCTTTGGAATATGGCTTTTGATGGCTCATGTGGTAAAACAGGATCAGGGGTAGGAATCTGGTTATATAATCCAACAACTAATCAGGCTCAAGGTTACTCTTATAAACTAAATTTTCTGTGTACAAACAATATAGCAGAATATGAGACATCATTATTAGGCTTGAAGTTGCTCAAAAAGGTAGGTGCTAAAAGGATTTCTATCCAGGGAGACTCTGAGCTTATCGTTAGACAAATTAAAGGAAAATACTCAGCTAAACACCCTAGGCTGAGAGAATATCAAAATGTTGTAATTGATTTCCTTAAAACATTATAAGAGTATGACCTTGCTGTTATCCCTAGGCTCCAGAATGTTTTGGCCAATGGACTAGCTTTTTTAGCCAACACCTGCAAATTACCTCATCCAAACAAACAATACAAATTTGAAGTAAAACATCGTCCTACAGTGCCTGATAACATGAGTGTTATAGATAGTTTTGGGCACTACAACCCCAATCATAAATGTCAATAAACTGAGGGCTCCTAAGTCCCTAAAAGTGTTGCTTCACTACCTAAAGGAACAAGGTCAGCTAATTAAATCATCTCCCAGAAGTTCTCCACAGAAAATTGCTCAGAAATGGTCAAAACTGGACCATACTGAATGCCCAGTGCAGAGGGTGTGATGCATATCACCTTCCCAGTGTAAAGGGTGTGATGCATACTAGATGGCCCCTCTATACGGTGCGATGGGCAAGAATGGACAATGGCAGAGACAGTTTGCGAGGTGGAAGATCATAGAATCTTCCAGAAACTTCCCCTCTCACACTTGCCTCTCTGATTTCAACCAGGGATGAGTAAGAGATCATCAATCTCCAAGTGGAATCAAGAAATATCAGAGAGAGGAAACTAATCAAAATCCCAGAACCTGACTCACCCCCCTACAATCATCTATATATGGATCCCTCATCACAGAGATCCAGAGGCTGGAATCTTGTATCTTGTAGAGAAGTGTTGTTGGTTTTCTGGTGTAACATCATAGTGTTGGGTGATCTAAGCTTTACTTGAGGTGAAGAAGGGCTTTCTTGCTGGAGGATGATGCTGGTTCAGAACAATTGGTTGTAATCGTCTTTTCTATTCTTGATATTAATAAAAGCTATTCAAGTTTTCCTCCACATTCATGTATGTTTGATTATATATGCATTTGTGTGGTTAATACATATCTGGTCCTATGTTGTTTATGAATATAGATCTCTATTCTTCGATAGTATTATGCTGCTTTGATTCCCCAGGTGCTCTCTGAAGCTGTGTAGACAAAGAAGGAGTGGCAAATATCTATCGAGAAGGAGAGGAACCGAGCAAGGAACCAAGTGCAAGACAAAGGTTGGTGTCCTCTATTCCCCTCTTGTCTATTTTTCATAAAGGAAAGCGAAAGTAGTTTTAACTTGTTTGTTTCTAAGATAGCTATCAGTCTTAGTGGGAATATTAGCTCTAAGTGGAAACTGTTCCCGGTAGGAATTGTTTTTGCTATGCTTATATACAAAATCAAAACAACATGCTTAAAAATACACTGACATTGATTTAATGCAAATATGTCATTCGAATATGCAAACATTTAGTGTAGCACGAACCTAACCTTTTTGGATTCTCATTTTCCGCCATTTGTTCTTCCAATAATTGTTTTCTAGTTTCCATGATATTGTTCCAAATGATTGGATCAATCGTTGCTAGAAAACAAAAATGGAAGTCATCAAGTAAGGAAAAAGTGTACAAAAAACATTTAAAACAATGTATACTCTACAATAATAAATTATATTACATGAATTATGTTTTTATAGTACTTTTAGCCATTGGTTCATGGTGATGTAGTAAACATGCATAAGTTACAATAAAGAAAATGTTTTATAGATTTCATTGCAAAATATACATATAGTTCACTTCTGGAAATGTGTTATTAAGAACTACCATGGGAACTTTTTTTTTTAGTCAAAACTAGTCGCACAAGAAATAATGAAATATGAACTAAAAGCTAAAGAAAATAATACTATTCAGTATATGGAGCAAATTGCAACAAAGTGGAAACAAAAATGCGTAAGTTGCATACCAAGAATTGCATAAAAATTTATAGTTATACAAGACAAATAGAACAAATTTATGTTCATGGTTTAAAGACTTGCAAAAATTTTATATTTTCATGTTTTTTTTTGTTTTTTTGTTTTATGTTGTGCATAGTTTTTTTGTTTTTCAATGTTTGCAAATCAAGGCATATGCCAAAGGTGCATATTTGCAAATGTGACAAATATTGTTGACAAGTCAACAATGAAATTGTAGAATACAAACATTGGAAAAATGAATCAAGGTAACAACAAAGATATGGTGAGACAAATTGTATGATGATTTGTCCAATAAGCATCAAAGACATGGAAAGAAACAGTAGTAGCTGAAAATTTTGTCCAAAAGTGATCTAGCGTTGAGATATAGTCAATTGTTGGTTTTTTCATATGGAAACTGAAGTCATTATTTTGCATAAATGAAAGTAGTTTTTTTTGTTGATGGCTAGCTTGCAACATGCCCAAATTGAAATCACCAACAAATACAATTGACTAGTTCTTGCATGTGTGTTCTAAAAGGAATTTGATGAAATTAATTATCTCTTCAATTTTATCATTTGATGCAATATATACATTTGATGCAACATATACATTTGCAACTATAATGTTTTTTTTTTCAACATGGAATGTTGCAATTGTTGATTCAAATTCGTCTTTCGTATAATTGAAATGATTCTCAACCAAACTATTTTTTATATAGTATGTGAGAATTCCATGTAAATGGTATACATGTATGTAGTCATATTTGTTAGACAATAATTGATTCGATGGAGATGATTTTTCTTTTGTTTCTTGAAAATAAAAAATGTCAATGCTCATTAGATCATAGCTAGCAATGATTTATTTGAAATGAAAGGACAAATTACAAGTGTTTAATGAACATATTGTCAAATCCTCGATTGTTTTATTTTGATATATGTTATATTCAAGCTCATAGTAGACATTTTGTCTAAGTCTATTTAGCTCAATAACAACTTTTTCATTGAGAGAAAAGTTACTATGTTCCAATATGTTTAATAAATACAAGGGCTTAATATCTTTGACATGAGAAAGTGCAGTATAGACAAGTTCATGTTGTCTAACTCCTTTTGGGTCAAAAGCCAATTTGTCCATTGTTAACCCTTATGATCAATGTATAGTTTGTGCACATGCCAGTTGGATAGGAAATCATTCTCGTGTAAAACTAATTTTGTTTTTTGATTCATTATTCCATATTTGTACAAATGCACCATTTTTACCATTGAATAGTGCCAACAATTGGGTCAACAAATTTGATCCAAATAGCACCATTTTCAAATGTTTTTGATGCTCTAAAAATTCCTTTAGCACCATTGACCAAGTTATCTTGACTATTGAAATCTCTGCCAATTAGTTCAAAAAGAATATTTTCTTTCAACACAATGGAAGATGGCAATTGCAGTTTCATCTATTTATTGCGATTTATATTTGTTGGGTCAATTTTTATATCATATGCATTTAATATAATTTCTTCTTTGTCAATGAGAGACAACATTCTTTCATTACAATCATTTACATTCTTGTAAAAAATAAAACAAGTATGGAAAAGTTGGATCATTTGGTGTCGTTCTATAACAATTCTTGTTCAAGAATGCACGATCATTGTCAATATGTCAACGTGTCTTGATTCTGTTTACGATGGATACATTGTCTTGTTGCATTACATGTTTTAGTTCATAAGTTTTCACATTTTCTTTCCAAAAATTGTAAGGAGCACTGGTTCCTTTAAGATGCAGTTGTTCAAATATCCAACAATCATGTACAAGCTGTGCTTGACATAGGTTACCACAAAATATTATGTCAAGTTTCCCAAATGGGAAAGATGGTGCATGCATAATTTCTCAGAGTCACTTGTCAATGCTATAAATCAATCAAGACCGAATTAATGAAGACTCATCTATCAATAGAAATTTAAGTTCTTCATATTCTTTGCTCAATACATCAAGTGTGTAGAAGCCAATGGCACCATGTCATATGGTGAAAGTAGAAAATGCAAAGCTGAATGGAATATAACACCATGTGTAATATATGCATCTTTGGCAATAAATACAATTATTAGACCCTTTTTTTTCAAATAGTCGCTTTGTAATTTTTTGCTATAAAGTTGTACGAATGCATAATAAAGCGCCTGTGCAGTGAATGTTTTTCCTGTACCTCCACCTCCAATGATAAAAAATAGAAAAGCTTACCAAGATTATTCTTTTTCCATAGAACTATTTGTTTTATTTTTAATTGTTTCTCTTGATTTAAATGTCTCATAATTTCATGGTATGTCAGTGTGTCCTAGTTTTTGTTCTTTTAGCTCTCTTTTGCAAATAGAAACAAAAGCTGAGTTAAAGACCTAGCTTATCAAAATACAATTTTATTTTAAAAATATGTTTGTAAATTGTGTTTAAAAGTCACCAAACATGTGAAATAGTTCCCATTGTGCAATTTTTTGATACGAAAAAGAATTTGATAATGTCAATAGGGAAACTTGATCCAAAGAAAAATGCTAGGAAGTTCAATTCTTTAGATAATTTGTCTTGAAAAATGCCCAGGGGACAAAGCCTCTCAAAAGGTGCAATCTGTATTATTCTTGTATCAAGATCATGGATAAGGTGGGCCTCTCGAGGTACAAGGTAAGTCTAGTTCCTTCATTTTTGGATTATCTTTCTAATGATCTTGTCTACTTTGATCAAAATGTTCTTTCCATTCATGATTGATTTCTACTTGTTTTCTTTTGTATAGAGATCTGTTGCACAAGTCATGTAATGAACACATCACTTTCTTGGGTCAAATATTTTGAGACAAATAGGAACTCTTGTATTCCAATTTTATTTTTAGCATAATTCCCACTATCATAGTGTCATCAATTTCTCTAGGTAATGCTCTCTGAATTCAATCTAACTATAAGGAACATTTATGATTGTTCCTGTTAATGATCTTTTGTAGCCAAGTTGTTTAATTCATGCAAAATCCATCTTTGGTGCCACTAACCTCTCTTCCAAATATGGCAATTGTGAAATGAGCATTAGTTTTTCATTTTTTCGAATATAAAGAGGCGATGAAAATGTAGGGATTTTTCATTGAGTATTGCATTGTTACACGATTTGCATATTTGTTCATTGAGTTTAATGGTTTTGAACTCTGAAGCAAATGTCAAATAATGAATAGTAGATAATATGTCTTTGTTAATAGATTGCATGTCCTTTCCAAAAGAAAATATATCACAAATACAAAATTCATATGTAGGTGTGTCTTGGATTGATAGCAAATATGCCTCAATTTATTTATTGACTTTACATGTTTCTTTTGTGCTTCTTGTGTCATAGCACCTTGTGCTCATATTCCATATTTCAATTGTAAGTGAGTGTATCACTTACTATAGGAATTAGAATAAGAAGTGGAGACTTCTTTGTTATTTTGAGTCTCCATTGAAAAAGGATTATTGTCCTTATTTGATGATGTGGAATCCTTTGGTACTACAACATTTTTTTTTTTTAGTGTTTTCAATTGACCAATAATTCAATTGAGTAGAACATCTAGTAAACCTAGATTCTTTGCTAATAGAATATCTGCAGGGTACATGTGAAGTTAGCTTGCAGTTATCTCTTTCTGATATTCCTTGGAGCATGTGTCCTAAATTGTCAATGTCACTAATATTCTCAACACTCTAAATTTCCATAATTGCATGGAAATGTGAATGTTTTGTAGATATTGGTATCTGCATAAGGTACATGATTTTGGAGAAATTTTTGATGAATAGAATCTCAAGGAAATATCATTTGTTTCTATATTCCAGATATATATATATATATATTAACCTCAAGGAGTTTACCTATCCATTTTATTGCAAAATATTTTCCATCTATATGTCCATATGCATATGGAATTGATATATTTATAATATAAGATTGCTAATCATTGATAAATTTATCTTGTTCAATGTTTTTAGCACATAGGTGTTGGCTTAAGCAATTGATAGCTTTATCATCATTGCAAATGAAACATTTGTAAAAAAAAAAAAATTGATGTTAGATATATCAAATCATCATGAAAATGTGCAAATGGAAATAAGCAAAGAGTAATGAAAACCATTGACATTTTTCAATAGATCAAGAAACCTTGTTCAAATAAGATTTTCTCAATTAACAATGTGTCAAACTTTCCATGTGAGAATTGGTATGGGAAAATGCATGGGCCAATTGTTATGCTTACTAAAGCTACACTATCTACTATGCTATGTAGCATCAATGGTTCAAAATGTCCACATGCAAGATTTTGATTGTGTAGCAAATATTATATTGATAGCCATGAATGTCTGAATTGAATCATAGATATGCTTGGCCATTTGTAAATAGACAAACATTGAACGAAACTGACAATAACTTGGAGAAACATTTGATGCAAAATGCATCCCCCCATAAGCTAATCATAGTTCGAGAACAAATAAAAGGTGTGCACAATCCTTTCAAGTGCATTTCAAGATAATTAACATCACGAAGACACTAAACGTATTTAGGAGTCAATTCCATATGCAATGAATGCAAAACAACATCATGTCCATGAGATAAGAAAATTCAAAAGTGGTTTACAATTTCATGTCCTATTTCAACTGAACTATAATGAAAGTGAATAAAAAAACAAACGAGTTAAATAAACAATCACCATGATAATAGAAGAAATGCTCTAATCTATGTAGATTGAATCTAGATAACTTGTGATCAATTTCTTGCAATTTTGATCCTTTTCAATGTAAAACTATTATTTGTTGCCATAAAGTATATTGAGACAGAGTGAAAATTTACCCAAATGTGATAATGATTTATTACATTAAGAGCATGGATTGCATTCAATGTCTAACCAGTACATATGATACTACGAAATTTTTAGACCTCATGTATTATCTAGTCTAGATTGTCTTTGTGATTATCTTCTCTCCCTGTATTTTTGTTTCATAATACTCTAAAAATGAGTACCTAGTGTTATCCTCTACAATTTCTTAGGCTGAGGAGGAGATCGAAAGAGGTAACATTGAACCACTTTTAGCTCAGTAGCTAGCCCTACTAAACCAGAGAGGGATCTCTCAAAGGATTTGTCAATGATATATGCAAAGAGACAGCTTTTAGGCTAGATATATGAGTTTGTTTTGAGTTCTTGTGAATTTAGGGTTTTAAGTTTGCTGGACTAGGGTTTAGAGCACGTAATTAGGTCTAGGCTTCAAGTATGAAGAGACAAGTACAAATAGGAGCTAGATATCAGTGTGCTATGGTGCAATTGGAGTTTTTGTCAATTTAGTATAGATTTGTGAGCTTAAAAGAAACTAATGAGCATGTGAAAGCATGAATTCATTAGCTTTAGAAGAAAGGAAGCACAAGTATGAATTCCATACAAATAGAGCTTAAATTCAAGATTCATGTCTATATAACTGCAAGGAAATCCATAGGAAGAAGATAAAGCATGTAAAGAGAGATGATTTTTCCATTAGAAACTGATAGAAAGAGGAAAAAAACACCATAGACCCACTAAACTAGAGTTCATGAAATATAGCTACAACTGCTCCTGTATTAGCTAAAGAGAACATAAACATACAAGCATTCTCCACAAAAGTCCAATCCCTCTCTCTAAACGAGGAATGATACATATAGACTCAATTAAACAACTTCCCCACCTTCAGGAGTCGAATTCTTAGGTGGTGGAACTGTTTCCAAGATTCTCTCAACCAACAAGTGGGAGTGAGAAGGTCAAATACAAACTCTTCTCTTAGACTTTGTTTCGAATTTTTCTTCCTTAATGAGGCATAATTAACCATAAAAAACAAACCTATCATGCCTATTTATTTCATGGTTAAATCATCTAACCTCGAACTACTTCAATTACATCATGAGTTTTGACTTTGACCAAGTCAAACTGAAAACTAGAAAATTACATAGTGAAATTTAAATGAAAAACACATAAATTTGCAGAATTGCAGTGCTGACTTTGAGCCCACTTTAAGGTTCCTTCCTGAGGTCCAAATGAAGTTCTGAAAGAGTCTTCAAATATGTTTTCAAGTCTAGTTTCCAGAACACCTTGAATTTTTGGAAATGACCCATGAGAAGACCTTAACAAACTCATTCTCCCAAGGTGTCTCCAGAAGCACAACACCTATCAAAAAGAGGAGCAAAATGTTGATTTTTGACCTATTTTTCTCTTTTTGAGCCCTCTCTGAAAAATATGATGAAATGGTTTTTGAGGGGAGGGCATGAGCTTTCTAGAACTGCAAATCATTTGTCATTTGGAGGCCTGAGGAAAAAGCGCAGCGCCTTAATTTTCTGAATTTGGCACCAAAATAGCCAAAAAACAAAAAATTCCTAGAATTCCTTCAAAATTGGTCACAAGCTGAAAAATGATGTATGTCAAGCCCTCATGGATGCTTTAGAAAGCATCTCTAAGTTATCCCTCTCATTTTTGTCCTTTACGGTTTCCTTGAGCTTGATATCATGTTTCTGGTTTGACAGTGATATGCCACGTGCCTTAGTAGTTGGTTATCTTTGTTGGCCTTGTCAAGAATATTTTCGAAGTGATCATTAACCTTATCTATCCAATACTCTTTGTCCTCATTGATCTCTAAGGAAATTCTGTCGTCCATGTCTAGGTCTTCATCTAGCAAACTGTGTCCTTTCTCCTCTTTCAATGCTTTTTTGAGTCCCTTGATCCCTGGATTCTTCTTTTCACCATTTTTTTCATGTTCATTATGTTCAGTAGGCTGCAACACTGCTTTTCCTTTGCATCCTTGCTGCAACACCTAAAATTTCTCTTTCTCCATGATGAGTTGTCTAGCCTTAAGCTATCTGTTTTCTTGCTCAAGGAAGGAAATGATGAAATGAGGGAGTTAGGGAAGGGAAATGATGGTAGGGGAATTTTGGGAGATATATAGGGGTTGTAGGAAACTTGGGAAGTTTGAATGGATTGGAATGAGAGAGAGAGATGAGTAGGAGGATAGGTATGAGCTAGGGTTTGTGTAAGGATGAGCCAATACGATGATTGATAAGTTATTTAGTGAATCAAAGGGTGTTTTAAACATGTATAGAGGTATGATGTGGAATATTTACATGTTTTCAATATCAAAAGTAACCAAACCATTAGTTACACAAGTGCTTGAAGCATAAAACTTTCACCTAAACCCTAGATGAAGAGAACTTGCATTTGCATTCATCTTGCTAAAGGAAAAAGGTGATCAAAAGGATGATACTTACTTGTGAACAGGCTTAGAATAGAAAGAAGTAGGATTGCAAGCTCAAAATCAAAATTTGGGTGAGTTTGGATGAGTTTCGGGCTTCTTTAGCACAAGCACAATGCACTTCGTGGAAGCAGAGCACTAAAGCACAGCGCAGTGTCTAGAAGCGTAGCACCACCCTCAGAAGCACAACACAGTCTCTAGAAGCACAACAGTGACTTTAAAACCACTTTTGGAGGCCTTAAACTACTCCAAATTTCGAAATTGATAACTCGTTGGAAAGCTCTTGAAGTCTGCTAGAAGATGGACACCTAAAGCATGTAATTTCGACACTCCACCAGGGAGAAAAAAAAAAAAAAAAATTCACGGTCGCTCCAAAAACCCAGGGTGTATCTAACAAAAGCGCAACATCAACTTGCAAAGAACTTTGGGATGACTTCCACTAATCCAAATCATGATCTGAAGGTACCATTGGAAAGCTTAGGATGTATTATACACAATAGAGTTCTTAAGCACTATCAAGACCTGCTACAAATCCCTGAACAACTGTCTTGAATTCAAGTTGTCCAGAATTGTAACAACTCTCCTGTTGCAAGTGTAGTTTGGGAATTTATCTCAAATAATAATACATGTGCATAAAATTAAGGAGGTTTTTTTCCTTAGACTATAATTGACAAAAACCTCTTTCACTTTTGTAAACTTATTCTCCTTTTGGTCAGAAACATACTTTGAAGAAAAATATCCCTATGAGAAATGATGAGACAAGGTAGTGTACTGTAACATTGTCTTATTTGAAATAAAAAATTACCTTTACCTTTGTTTTGATTTCCCTAAGCTACTAACTCCCTTTACCCATTGACTTACATGATGGACATGTTTTGTTTTACATACGGTATCATGATGACACATGGAGTGAAAACCCTAGACCATGACCTAAAATGAGGAATTTAACCATTTCATGACCCAAGACACTTAAATGAATATATGATACCTCAGGTGAGACAATGATCATGATGAGTGATGAAGACCATGAGTAAGTGAATGGAGCAGAAGTGACCTAACACAACAACTAGTGACCAAATTTTTATTTGAAGACTCACTGAAATGACAAAAAATTGACTTGACACCCTAACAACACCTTGTAAGAGCATATTTGATCACTGGTGATAGGCTGAACTAACTGACACTAACACCTAGCAATGTGACAAAAGAATGGATGAAAATACCAAAAGGAATCTTGAAGATTGCATTTTTTTTTTTCAATTGAAACATAATTTAAAACTAAAGGAACTTATGAAATTTAACATAATAACAACAAAAGCATTATTAACAATTAAACAAATTTCAAAACACAATATTTAATTTCCAAAATTTCGTAAAGAATTTTTGACAAGAACTGTAAATTTGTTTCAAAATGTATAAATAAAATATAATCCAATTATTAGCTTCAAAAACAAATTACAATATAGATTTCTATAATTAACAACTCTAATTTAAGATAAAAAATAAGAAACCACTGCTCAATTGCAATCATAGAACTATAGCTACATTAAATTGCATATCAATGTGGGTAGACTAACTTTGTACCATATTATTTGCTAGACATTGAAACTGTTATCTGCTATGCCATAAATAAAAAAATAACATTCCAGCCACACATGGCTAGAGTAATTGAAAATAAAAACCACCACTCAATATTAATCATAGTTCTATAACAACATTAAATTGGATATGTGCTTTAGTAAATGTGTCAATTTGAACAAAACATATTGCACCAAAATTGTCTAGAAATTCAATAGTTAAAGTTTCCATAACCACTCATCTTGGAATACAGATTCCATGTAGACATACACAACAAAAATAACTATGAGATTTAAAGGTGCATTTAATATCTCTTGATTTTAGCATTACAATCTATGGAAATTTTTTCTCACCTCAGACATGGTGAATCAACAATTTTAACATATAAATCACACACAAAAAAATCTTGCATGTTTCCCTTTGACAGTCATTCACTATTCTCTAAATTTGAACAAAGATATTTCTTGCAACAACATAAACATTTTCACCAATTAAAACTGTAACTAATCCACTTGCCATGAAAATTGCATTCAAACTGCTCATTGTTTTTCCTTTTGTCTGATTTATTTGCAGAATGTTATTTTTGATTATCAGTCTCATTCTCTTTTATAAGTTGTTGCAACGACTTTGACAATTCCACAAATACACATTCCATCACCCAAAATCATTCACAATTGCATAGTATTGTTCTATAACAAATTCCACCCAAACTAGCAGCCATCACCTGAATCCAGTACATCATCAAGTCAAGTAATGATTTAACAATGTAAATAATACTACTCTTTAAAAGCTTGTTAGTATCTACTACAATAAATAATACTAGGAAAATTGTTCTAAAAACTAATTTCATTAATCAAAGATGTTCAATTGTAAGCATATTAGACATTGTACTTCAAATCATAACAAATGTCAAGTGGCCAAAAAAAGTAAAATCTAAGAATCTAAAAGTATTTGAAAACCCTTATAGTTGTCTTTAAGTGTTTAGACATTAAATACTATTAAACACCACAATTACAAATAACAAAGGCTGTAATGTTCTTTAGTTCCTCCTAGTTTCCATTTGTTTTTTATTGCTTTCCACTTTTTTTCAAAAAAAGAAAAACACATCATTGCTACATAAAACAATAATATTATTCCATAGTTCAAAAAATTCTTTAAAAGCTTAACTTGCAATCTAGCCACAAGTAACATGTAATTTAATCCCAAATTAATTGACAACAATTAACTTAATTAAATCTATCAATTTTTGGATATTGCTCCATCTAGATAAAAGTATTGAGGACTTTAAAATTTATAGCAAATTCAAATTTGCACAAATGTCTAGAACATCCCAAACACTACAACCCCATACCTATTAAATAAATAAAGCATACATAATCAAATATTTCTCAACTAATATGGAAATTATTTTATCAAATCCTAAAAATACATATTTCAAAGGCCCATCATAAACATTATGAAGGCATTAAACCAATGGATGATCTATATACATAAAACAACTAGATAGAATAATGTATATTAGCAATTTGTATCCCTAACTCCATAATTTTATTGCTCAAATCAATATTTTTTTTTTAGCAATAACATCTATTCATCAAATATCAAACAATGCATCATGACTTACAAAAATTACTATTAAAAATAATAACATGTTTCTAACTATACATCACTTAATAATAATAATATATAAGTAAAAAAATA